>JAYJMJ010043843.1:0-54458 GCA_036873875.1 Laminaria ephemera | reverse complement strand
ATCCTTATGCTCGCATTAGTTTTCAGTGAGTTACCAGTCTACAACGAAAAGCTGTCCGCAGTGAAGTGAGCCAGTTTGTATCGATGTGAACCAGTTCTTTGCCTAATTAAGCTTTCGTACGAACGGAGTCAAGCCGTGCAGGAATTGCCAACTGTGTCACCACCTAGCGCTGAGTGTTTATAGAGTAGGTGCCGATAGCTATCAGAGTGCGGGGGCAAACCGTCGCGCACAATACTGTGAATAATTCGTTTATAACTCAATAACAAACTCGTCGGATGGCACCTTCAAATTCAAATCGGAAAACCTCTGCTGATAGCTCACTGGTGGGAGAGGCGGTGTCGAGTACTGCTTACGATGAAGTGTTCCTGAGTTGTACTGCTGGTTATTGCATTTTTGATGAAAACCACAACCTACAAGCGTTTTCGTCAGATTTCCCATCGTTGTATCCCACGATATGCAACAAAATCTCTATGGGGATGTCGTACACGGATTACATGCGTGTCTTTTACGAAAATCAAGCTGTGCAGAACATGGGGCCGGCTGCAAACGTAGAAGAATGGCTGATTGCCGCGCTTGGAGTCCTCAGCAATAAGAGTGCGCTACACACGCATCACTTGCACGATGGCCGATGGATGCAAATTAGCATGAGTAACACAACAACAGGTCATTGGTTGTTTGTTGCATTGGATATAACAGCAATCCATGAAAGTCAATTGGCACTTGAAGAGCAGCATCAGCGCTATAGATCATTCGCACACCTCGCCATGGATTGGTTCTGGGAGCTGGATAAGCGTTTGTGCTATGTGTATCACTCGGGTCATCAGGCGTCATTATCTGGCGTGGACCATCGGGCATTGGTTGGATGTTCACGCATAGACTTGGTATCTGGCAGGGTGATTAGCAGTGACGAACTAACGAAACATAACCGAGCGTTACTTGATCATAAACCGTTTGATGTTGTACTCGCTTGGCGAACTGATGACTCAGTTGTTAGGCATATCAACGTTATTGGCAAACCAGAGTTCGACAAAAACGGAGAATTTACTGGCTATCTAGGCTGTGGCCGCGAAGTTACTCAGGAAATACAATTACAATCCAAGTTGAATCATCTCGCTGAGCACGATGATTTAACTGGGCTGGTAAATCGACGGGTGTTTGAAGCAGCGTTAAGTGAGAGCATTCAGCTTGCATCAACACGTGACGTGATGACAACACTGTGTTTTATTGATCTAGACCAATTCAAGCTAGTCAATGATGGTGGTGGCCATGATGCTGGTGATCAGTTGCTAAAAAATGTTGCCAACACTTTTTGCGAGTTGCTTGGTGAAGATGCATTGGTTGCACGGCTTGGTGGCGATGAGTTTGGTGTCATCTTGCGCATGGGCTTAAACGATGCACTAGAAGAAATAAACATTCTTATACGACACATTAGTACAACCCCCTTCAATTGGAAGCAACGTAAGTACACTATAGGAGCAAGCGCCGGCTTGGTTGCTATAGATGATAGCCGTAGCGATATGTCGGAAATGATGTCTCATGCAGACACAGCCTGCTACATGGCCAAGAATTCTGGGCGTAATCAAGCGCAAATCTACATTTACGACGAATACTTCCAAGACCCTGTTAACTTGGAACTTAAGCAAGTTAATTTACTGCGAAACGCAATGGACAACGATGGGCTCATGCTTTACCTGCAGCCGATCAAAACCATTCAGTACAGCAGTGAACATACTCACTTTGAAGTACTGTTGCGATTGAACGATGAAGACGGCAACATTAAGTCAGCAGGTGAATTCATTCCGGTGGCTGAGAAGTACGATCTTATGCAGCACCTCGATAAATGGGTTTTACAGCAAGCCTTAGCAACATTAGTGAACATGCAATCAAAGGGCTTAGACGTTTCTTTTTCGATCAATATTTCTGGTAATACGTTGAGTAACAAAGACAGTTCGAAAGTCTATCGGTCACTCATTACTCAGTCGTCCATATCGCCAGAACTTTTGGTGTTTGAAGTAACGGAAACCGTTGCTATCAAAAATATAGAAACCGCGAAGCGTTTTATAGCGGAAATGAAACAGTTCGGTTGTGCGTTTTCGCTCGACGATTTTGGTAGCGGGTTAAGCTCATTTGGTTATTTGAAAGAGATGTCGGTGGACTTTCTAAAGATCGATGGAAATTTCGTCAAAAATATGATCAACGATGTTACTTGCAGAGCAATTGTTTCTGCGTTTAATCAGTTGAGTCACGAGCTAGGAATGAAGACCGTGGCAGAATTTGTGGAAGATTCAGAAACCGAAGACATGCTCAAGGAACTGGGTATTGATTATGCGCAAGGCTACGGTGTTGGAAAGCCGCAGCACGCCGAAGATTGGTTGATGTTCTTGTTGGAGCGTCAGGCACAGCTTGGTAAAGCCAGCTAATCCCACCTTATTAATTTATCAGCCCCTTACAGGCTCAAAGTCGTTCTATAATAGGCCGAAAATATATGGCCTAATTGGATGGAACGCGACAAAATAATCTCTAGGGTACGCAAGCTGTACGCTATGAGTCAGGCGTCAGAATCGAGTCCTAACGAGGCAGAAATTGCATTACGCCGATGCCAATCTCTCATGGCCAAGTTCGGTGTGACCATCAGTGAGCTCGAAACCTCAGACTACGGTTCATCTACTATCGGCCGCAGTTTCCTCAATGTTCCCAGCTACGTAACATTACTAAGCTCAGCTGTGGCGTTATTGCACGATTGTATTTGCGTGGATTCAGGAGAAATTGAATTTCGCGGATTCAGTATCGATGCCGAAGTTGCAACCCTTACCTACGATTATCTATCCAAGTCGATGGAACGCTCTCTACAGAATCGTAAAAAAGCCGGTGATGTACCGCCAGGTAGATCGGCAAGCTTTGATTACCGAGTAGGGTTTGGCATCTCAGTGCTTAACCGATGCCGATTGATTCATCAAGAAAGGCTGGATGCAGAGAATGCAGCTAAAGATGCCGCCAGTAATGATTCAACATTTGGGTCATCTTTGGTGGTGCTCAAACGCGAGTTGGTTGAAGAAAACTGCACCAATGATATTCAAGGTTCCAGAAAACGCACTGTGCGTTTTAGAAGCGGTACCGCCCACACGGCAGGTTCTTCAGACGGCAGTGATGTGTCTCTGGACAATCAAGTCGGTCACGACAAGAATGTGGCGATAGACAGTGCTACGTAATGTGTTTGCTAAAGCTGATCACCATCAATGATGAAGCAGCTATATAGATTGGCTTCTCGGGTGATACCGATGGACGTAACCAAGCTATTGCTGTGGAGCCTATCGGAAATTACCGCCCCTACACAAAATTCAGAAGTGACATTGCAGTCTCTAGATGCTTCGCAGTTGGCAGAATGGGTGGGCGAATCGGGGTACGAGCTGAGCAATGAAGTTACACAAGCTGTTGACAATACTCATGTCGAATGCATCGGTGCATTTGCCGGTAAACGGTTAATTGGGTACCTGTTCTTCTGTGACAGCCCTGTGAGTACTCACAGAAATTCAGGTGGGCCTACATTCACTGGTATTGGTCTCGAGTTTCCTACCAATGTGCGTTACTTTTATAAGGCACTGGTTCTGCCTGAATTTCGTGGTCAGCAATTGGCTGTACGGTTAATGCACTATGCCGCTACACATAATCAACAACACGTGACACATATTGTGACCACAACAGCATGGACAAACACGGCCTTTCTGCACGCTGCGAAAAACGTTGGATTTAAGGTTGTTGGTACGGCTGGAGAATTTGTGGTTTTTGGTCAGCATTGCTATTATTTACCCGACCATATCGCGATTGATATGGGCGGTGGCAAGTGCATAAAATTGATCAAACCAACGGTTGTTTCATGACATCGTTTGCATAAAAAGCCAACAGGCTACAAACGAATACCTGCATGAATAACTACACAAACTCGTATTGACCGAAGGCGATCTGCCCAGTCCAACACCACATTGCAAGCAGTGGTTCAGAATGAGTTTGCATGGCATGTGGTTCCCAGCTGGGGTGATGAATAAATTCGCCTGGGTGTTTTATAATTGGTTCTGGCCGTGATTGTCTTGACCAATGTGCTGTACCGCTGATCACTAAATACAATTCTTCAGCCGCATGTCTATGACTCGGGTATTTTGTGTCTTGAGATTGCAAGAATAGACCAATCCGGCAGTCGTCATCTAAGACCATACCGTTTGGCCCAATGAGTTCTGCAAACGCAAGCTTTGCTTGAATCCTGTCTGGCATTTTCCCGGCACCGGTATCGGTCCAATGTATTAGATTTTCAAAGCGCTCAAGTAGCATGTTCAAAGGGCTGGTGGTTTGCGTATAGGCATGGTCAAGCGCTGCACACTGAGTAACTGTATGTGGTGGTTTTATGATCGGTTTTAGTGCAGCCCGACGCAGTGAGGTGCTTGCAATTTTGGCAATAGGGCTGTGGTGTTGCGAATACAAATCTGATGCTTCATTAAACAATGAGGCGAGTGCGTTCGGTGTGTTCATTTTTGGTAGTCAGCTCCAACCGCCATACGCCGTTCAGTTTGACATAAACAATTTGCTTGTACAATAATGCACCAGGTGTGGGGCATAAGTATTCAAAATTCTGCTGAAGGCCCACAGAGAGTCTGTAATTGCCTATGGCGGTGCATTAGATAGAGACAAAACACACCACCAATGTCAATTGAGAGCTATCTGCGTTAAAAAAGCTTGATACAGTTATACACTTCGCTGAACAGGAAAAGTCGTGCCTGCAATTTCCATCAAATTCGTGCGTTTCGTCGATGCCATTAATTATCGACTGGGGCGTATGGCGATGTACCTCATCTTTGTGCTTATCGGCATCTTACTGTGGTCGTCAGTATCAAAAACCTTCTTTAATCCATCGTTGTGGACGCTGGAAATGGCGCAGTTTGCAATGGTTGCGTACTACATTTTTGGTGGGCCATATTCTATTCAGCTCGGCTCAAACGTTCGTATGGATTTACTGTACAGCCGTTGGACAATCAAACAGAAAGCTTGGGTTGATGCGTTTACGGTTTTATTCCTACTGTTCTATCTTGGTGTGTTGTTGTACGGCGCAATAGATAGCACGCTCTATGCGCTTAAATACGGCGAACGAAGCCCTACGGCTTGGCGTCCGTACATGTGGCCACTAAAAGTGGGTATGTGCATTGGCATATTTTTAATGTTGTTGCAGGTGTTGTCTGAATTTATAAAAGACATTGCCCGTATTCGTGGGGAAGAAATCTGATGCCTTACGAGTTAATTGCCATATTGATGTTTTCGTCAATGATGCTGTTGCTGTTAACGGGGCAGCGTGTGTTTGGCGCTATTGGTGCTGTCGGTGCGATAGCGGCCATGACGCTATGGGGTACTGGAGGGTCTGATCTACCTTTTACCGCAGCCATGAAGTTAATGAAATGGTATCCGTTGCTAACGCTACCCATGTTTATCTTCATGGGTTACATCTTGTCCGAATCAAAATTAGCCGATGATTTATACAAAATGTTCCACGTTTGGATGGGCCCCCTCAATGGTGGATTGGCAATCGGTACTATCGGACTAATGGTGCTGATTTCTGCCATGAATGGCTTATCTGTCGCTGGCATGGCGATAGGTGCGACCATCGCCTTACCGGAGTTACTACGCCGTGGCTACGACAAACGCATGGTTACAGGTGTCGTCCAGGCAGGGTCGTCCTTAGGCATATTGGTGCCTCCATCGGTTGTGCTGGTTTTATACGCCATGATAGCCAGACAACCAGTTGGACAATTATGGTTGGCAGGCTTGCTACCGGGTTTAATGATGGCAACGCTGTTTATTGTTTATATCGTCGTGCGCTGTCGGCTTCAGCCAGAACTTGGCCCAGCACTGCCAGAGAGTGAACGCAACGTACCGCTTCGTGAAAAACTGCGATTGCTCACTGCAGGGTTGCTACCTCTCCTGATTTTCGCCTCGATGATGGTGCCGTTTATTAATGGTTGGACAAGCCTGGTTGAAAGCTCAGCCATTGGCGCCTTAACTGCGTTTGTTGCGGCAGTCGTAAAAGGTCGAATGAACAAAGCCGTGTTCGAGGTATCGGTACGGCAAACGTTGGCTATCTCGTGCATGTTTATGTGGATCATTTTGGCGGCACTTTGTTTTGGTGCTGTGTTCGACGGATTGGGCGCGGTTCGAGCCATCGAGAATCTGTTTACAGATCGGCTGGGAATGAGCCCATGGGTCATTTTGATCATGATGCAGCTGTCTTTTATACTCATGGGAACCTTCCTTGATGACACCGCAATGCTTGTCATAGTGGCGCCGTTGTATGTACCGCTGGTGGGTGCACTTGGATTCGATCTCATCTGGTATGGCGTGCTGTACACCATCACCACCCAAATTGCATACATGACACCGCCGTTTGGATACAATTTATTTTTAATGAGAGCTATGGCGCCACCGGAAATAACGCTCTCGGATATTTATCGCTCCATCGGGCCTTTTGTGTTGGTCATGTTGTTGGCGTTGGCGCTGGTAATGGTTTTTCCACAAATCGCTTTGTGGTTGCCAAATTATGTTTACGGAAAATGAGGATACGACGGCTAACAGAAAACTCTGTTGCTTTAAATTGCAATCTACTGGGAAGTTGACTATGAAATCAAGACGTAAGTTTTTAACCACAGCGGCAGTGGCTGCACCAGCTATCGTTGGTGCACCAGCAATTCATGCACAGTCAAAAATTAAATGGCGTATGCAAACCTATGCAGGCCCTGCATTAGCAGAGCATGTAATAAAACCCGCCATAGATTCATTTAATAAAATTGCTGGCGATGAAATGGAGATTGAGCTGTTCTTTGCAGATCAGTTGGTCCCAACTGGCGAGCTGTTTAGAGCAATGCAAAAGGGCACTATCGATGCCGTGCAGTCCGATGATGACTCAATGGCATCACCGACAGAGGTTACTGTGTTTGGCGGGTATTTCCCGTTTGCCAGTCGCTACTCATTAGATGTGCCGGTGTTGTTTAATCAGTATGGCCTTAATGAAATCTGGGATGCTGAATACGCGAAAGTTGGCGTTAAGTTCTTATCTGCCGGTGCATGGGATCCATGTCACTTTGCCACTAAAGACCCTATTCGAAGTTTGGAAGATCTAAAAGGTAAGCGTGTGTTTACGTTTCCAACAGCGGGGCGTTTTCTGAGTCAATTTGGTGTTGTGCCAGTTACGTTGCCTTGGGAGGATATCGAGGTGGCAGTGCAAACGGGTGAACTTGACGGTATCGCATGGTCAGGCATCACAGAGGATTACACGGTCGGTTGGGCTGATGTAACGAACTACTTTTTAACCAATAATATTTCTGGCGCTTGGGCGGGCTCATTTTTCGCCAATCAAGATCGCTATGAAGAACTGCCAGAGCATCTCAAAGAGTTACTAAAGCTCACTATGGATAGTTCTCACTACTACCGTCAATGGTGGTATTGGGGTGGTGAAGCTGATCTACGCGTTAATGGTCCTAAGATGGAACTCACTTCTATTCCCGATGAAGAGTGGGCAACGGTTGAATCTGCTGCGTTAAAATTCTGGGATGAAATTGCGGCCGAATCCGAAACCAAAGCGAAGGTGGTTAACATCTTTAAGCAGTACAATGCGGCGATGGAAAAAGCTGGCCGTCCGTATCGATATGGCTAGTCTTTAATCCAAAGGAATGAACACT
Organism: Laminaria ephemera; assembly: GCA_036873875.1. Taxonomy (NCBI): domain Eukaryota; class Phaeophyceae; order Laminariales; family Laminariaceae; genus Laminaria; species Laminaria ephemera. Next base: position 46,746 of record JAYJMJ010043843.1, on the reverse strand, counting down.
TGCGCCTTGGTTATCCTTGGCGCAAGTGCTGTTGGTATTTGCACTGTTCAAGAATATTAATCTTTCAATTTTATCTACGTTTACTCTACTCGCTATGTCTGGAAATTTAAGCTTCGATCAGCTCAAGCAAGCTGTCTCAGAAAAACAAATCGACACGGTTATTGCCGCTATTGTGGATATGCAAGGCCGTTTAATGGGTAAACGTTTCCATGCACAGCATTTTATAGATTCTGCGTGGGAAGAGACGCATTGCTGTAATTATTTGCTGGCTACAGATATTGAAATGGCGACACCCGATGGCTACGCTTCAACCAGTTGGCAGTCGGGCTACGGCGATTACATTATGAAGCCTGATATGCACACACTCAGGCTTGCGCCTTGGGCGGAAAGTACAGCTATGGTGTTGTGCGATGTGCTAGACCATCACACACATGAAGAAGTAGAGCACTCACCGCGTAGCATGTTGAAAAAACAGATTGCACGCCTCGATGCACTAGGTCTACAAGCGGTTGCTGCAACGGAGCTAGAATTTTTTACGTATAAAGAAAGTTACGACGATGCACGGCAGGCTAACTATCAGCAATTAACGCCCATCAGTCCTTACAACGAGGACTACCATATTTTCCAAACGGCGAAAGAAGAAGGTTTGATGCGAGATATTCGCAATCAACTATTTGATGCAGGCATTCCTGTTGAAAACACCAAAGGCGAAGCGGAAGCCGGTCAGGCTGAACTGAACATAAAATACGCTGATGCGCTCGGCATGGCAGACAACCACAGTGTTGCCAAGAATGCGGTAAAAGAGATTGCTTACAAGCACGGTAAGAGCGTGACCTTTTTGGCAAAGTGCAGCGCTGATACCGTCGGTTCGTCAAGCCATGTTCATCAGTCACTCAATGATGCGTCAGGCAATCCGGTGTTTTACGATGCCTCGGCAAAGCACGGTATGTCAGTCACCATGGAGCATTACTTAGCTGGTCAATTAAAATACGCAGCAGAGCTAACACCCTTTCTTGCACCTTATATTAATTCCTACAAACGATTTGCAGCTGGCACTTTTGCACCGACTAAAATCGTTTGGTCTGTGGATAACCGCACCGCTGCATTTCGTGTTGTTGGTGCAGATACTAAAGGTGTTCGGTTCGAATGCAGAGTGGGTGGCAGCGACATAAACCCCTATTTAGCGATGGCAGGCATTATCGCGGCAGGTATAGCCGGTATGGAGAACAAGCTTGAACTGCCTGAAGCCTATTCAGGTGATGTTTACACAGCCGAAGGCCTGGCTGAGATTCCTAATAACTTGGCTGATGCTAGCGCAGCCCTGAACGGTTCTAGCATGCTGCGCGATGCGTTCGGTGATAAAGTAGTTGATCACTATGTGCATGCAGCTAATTGGGAGCTAGAGGATTTTGCAAAAGTTGTTACCGACTACGAAATTAAACGTGGATTCGAACGCGCATGAGTAACGTACTGACTTGTATTTCTCCTATCGACGGTTCTGTGCTGGCAACACGCCCGGCCATGCCGTTTGCAGACGCGCAGAACGCGGTAAAAAAAGCAGCAGATGCTCAGCGTGATTGGGCAAAGCGAAGTCTAAGTGATCGACTGGTTATAGTCCGTAAAGCGGTTCAGTTGTTGGGTGAGATGAACGATGAAATAGTCCCCGAGCTTGCATGGCAAATGGGCCGACCCATTCGCTACGGCGGGGAGTTCGGTGGTGTGCAAGAGCGAGCTGAGCGTATGGCGGAACTCAGTGTGGATGCATTGGCCCCGATTGTTGTAGAACAAAGCGATCAGTTCGATCGATACATAACACGACAACCACACGGATTGGTTTTAGTTGTTGCGCCTTGGAATTACCCTTACATGACGGCGATAAACACGCTAGCGCCCGCGCTTATTGCTGGCAACGCAGTGATGTTAAAACATGCCACGCAAACCATGTTGGTGGGTGAACGTCTGGAAACAGCTTTTGCTCAAGCTGGTGTACCAGAGGGTGTTTTCCAGAACGTGTTTCTAGATCATGAAACTACATCGGCACTCATTGCTGCGCGATCATTTCAATTCATTAATTTCACAGGCTCTGTACAAGCTGGGCAAACGATAGAACGCGCAGCCGCAGGCACGTTTACCGGCGTGGGGTTAGAGCTCGGTGGAAAAGACCCTGGCTACGTTATGGACGACGCTGATATGGACTCAGCCGTCGATACGCTAATTGACGGTGCGATGTTTAATTCTGGACAATGTTGTTGTGGTATCGAACGCATTTATGTTGTTGAATCTAGGTTCGATGAGTTTGTTGAGAAAGCTGTCGGCATTGTTTCGGGCTATAAATTGGGCAACCCGCTTGAACAAGAAACGACGCTTGGGCCAATGGCGCACGTTCGCTTCGCGGAACATGTACGTGCGCAAACCAGAGAGGCTTGCGAGTTGGGTGCAACACCGTTGATCGACCCCGGTCTTTTTCCAAATGACAATGGGGCGTATTTAATGCCACAGATATTGGTTGATGTTGACCATTCAATGAGTGTTATGAACGAAGAATCTTTCGGCCCAGTGGTTGGCATCATGAAGGTTAAAGATGACACTGAAGCGGTTAGCATGATGAACGATAGCGTGTACGGACTCACGGCATCATTGTGGACCGCCAATGCAGAGCGTGCAGCAGCACTTGGCCAGTCTATAGAGACGGGTACGGTCTTCATGAACCGTTGTGATTACCTTGACCCTTCACTGTGCTGGACGGGGTGCAAAGATACAGGGCGGGGCGGAGGCCTTTCTATCATCGGCTTTCATAATCTAACTCGGCCGAAATCCTTTCATTTAAAGAAGAGTGTTTGAACATGCAATTAGTTGGCAATTGGTCATACCCAACCAATATTCGTTTTGGCGCTGGTCGAATTAAAGAACTGGCAGACGTCTGTGCACAAGCCGGCATTAAGAAACCGTTGCTGGTTACCGATAAAGGCTTAGCGTCGTTACCCATAACCAGTAATGCGTTGGACTTATTAAAAGCCGCAGGCTTAGGCGATGCCATATTTGCTGACGTCGATCCAAACCCAACTGAAGTAAACGTTGCTGCTGGCATGAAGGTGTATGCAGCAGGCGGACACGATGGTGTGGTCGCATTTGGTGGTGGGTCTGCTCTGGATTTAGGCAAAGCGCTGGCCTTCATGAGCGGCCAAAATCGGCCACTGTGGGACTTTGAAGATGTTGGTGACTGGTGGACCCGTGCAGATGCCGATGGCATAGCGCCTGTGGTCGCTGTGCCGACAACAGCCGGTACTGGCTCTGAAGTTGGCCGAGCATCTGTTATTACCAATTCAGTCTCACATGAGAAGAAAATAATCTTCCATCCAAAAATGTTGCCGGTACAAATTATCTGCGACCCAGAACTGACCGTTGGCATGCCGGCAATGATAACCGCTGGTACGGGTATGGATGCATTCGCTCATTGTTTGGAGGCGTTCTGTTCGCCGCATTATCATCCCATGAGTCAAGGAATTGCACTCGAGGGTTTGCGTTTGGTTAAAACCTATTTACCCAAAGCCTATGAGAACGGCAACGATTTAGAAGCACGCGCCCACATGATGAGTGCCGCTGCCATGGGCGCAACCGCGTTTCAAAAAGGACTCGGCGCAATCCATGCGTTGTCTCATCCAATTGGGGCTGTGTTCAATACACACCACGGTACAACCAACGCTGTGGTCATGCAGAACGTATTAGAATTCAACAAAAGTGCTATAGAAGAACGACTGGAAACGGCTGCTAACTACCTTGGTGTTCAGGGTGGCTACGATGGCTTCTACGCGTTGGTGGGTTCGTTGAATGAGTCGTTTAGTATTCCTAAGAATTTGACCGATCTTGGCGTTGTTAACCCCGATCTGGAAAGCCTGGCCAAGTCAGCCATGGCAGACCCAAGCACCGGCGGTAACCCAGTAGAGATGACCTACGACAATACGTTGGCGTTGTTGAAAAAATGTCTATAGCTTAACAACCGTTTAGTGGCTGAATTTCAGCCACTTTATGGGCTCCTAATCAAGCCACAGCCCTGTGGCTGCCTCAATTTCGCAACCTAATGCCAAACAGTCGGTAGTAGGCTAATCTGCTTGTGTTCTAGACTCATTTTTGGAGTAGGCTTAAAGTCAGGTAACGTGACGGCAGGATGAAAATGCGAATCGATAATCTCCAATACGCAAATTGGTCGGAGAAAATATTTCGTCAAATGCGCGAAGGTGGCGTAGACGCTGTCCATGTAACCATTGCCTACCACGAGAACTTTCGTGAAACCGTGCTGAACGTTGAGCAGTGGAACCGTTGGTTTGAGACTTTTCCAGAGCTCATCTTCCACGGTAAGTGGGCCAGTGATGTTGATCTGGCCAAATCCTCCGGCCGAACCGCCATATTTTTCGGCTTTCAAAATCCCAGCCCCATAGAAGACGACATAGGCCTGGTAGAAGTGTGGCATGCCCTTGGCGCACGCTTCATGCAGCTCACCTACAACAATCAATCGCTGTTAGCCACTGGTTGCTATGAGCCGAACGATTCTGGCATTACCCGCATGGGCAAACAAGTGATCAAAGAGATGAATCGCGTTGGTCTGGTGGTAGATATGAGCCACTCTGCCGATAGATCTACTATAGAGGCAGCTGATGTGTCTTCTCGGCCTATCGCCATTACGCACGCTAACCCGCACGACTGGATGCCAGCTTTGCGTAACAAGCGACACGAGGTGATAAAAGCGGTTGTAGACAATGGCGGCATGATGGGTTTCTCGGTATACCCGCATCACCTTAAAGACAAAGGCGACTGCACCATAGAGAGCTTTTGCCAAATGGTGGCAGACACCGCTTCTAAATACGGCATTGAAAATATCGGCATAGGCACCGATCTTTGTCAGGACCAACCAGACTCAGTGGTTGAATGGATGCGAGTAGGTCGCTGGTCCAAAGAGATTGACTATGGTGAAGGCTCAGCGGCGGCTCCGGGGTTTCCACCTATGCCTGCGTGGTTTAACGATAATCGGGATTTTGGGAACATTGAAGCGGGACTGCGTACAGTGGGTATGAATGAGTCTGAAGTGGCGGCCTTTATGGGCGGCAATTGGTATCGTTTTTATTCTGAAAATTTTGTACCAGCATAGTGTGCTGCTAACTAAGCAAAGTAGTAAGACAGTCAAGTATGGTGACAACGAAGTGCAGTGATGTGAAAACGCAGTAATAAGAAAGTGCAGTAATAAGAAAGAGCAGTAACAAAAAAGTGCAGTAACAAAAAAGTGCAGTAATAAGAAAGTGCTGGGATGACTAAGCCAAGTAATAACTAAGTGCAGTAGCACTCAAAGTGAGTTAGGTATGACTAACGAGACAACGACACAACACAGCGACGAGCCACGACGAAAGGTTGCGCGCCGCGCCCCTAGCCAAGTGATGCGACTGAACAGGCTTGGCAGCTTCCACCAATCACGCTTGTCTTTTATGCGCGTGTTGACGCGTCGTCTTAAACAAGAGCGCTGGCAGTTTAAACAACACGCATTCACCATTAATGAGCATGGCGTTGGTCATGCTGTGTATTCAGCCATTGGCCCCGAACGCACATACTCTCTGGTGGCATTTGCTCACGACTTACCAGACGAACTCCGCTCAGACCGAGTCATTGCAGAACAATGGGACACAACCTTTGCTCTATTCGATGGTGTTCCAACCGATGCCGATGTTGAACGATTATCTAAGAACGTGCCGCATCAAGAAGCAGGGCGTGTGTCTGGCTCTGAGCTAACGTTGTCGCGTGCTAACCGGTCAGTTCGCTTATGGGCTCATGTTGTAGAACGTTTATCGCAGGGGCAACAGCCAGACAAAGAACAAATTGACGCCGTTGGCTACTTGATGCGCACAACGGCTGTGTATGGTTCCGGAAAATTTGGTGCCGCTGATCGGCAATTTATCGCTAACCGACCTGAGTGCGAGTCCCCGTTTCAGGTAGAAATGCTAACGGTCTATCTTATACGTACCTTTGTTCGAGATTTAGTGCAGCACATGGCGAATGTGCAAGGGGGCGAAAAGGCCGTTACGTTAGATAAAGCTATCGCACGTTCGTTAGGCATAGGCAATTCCACCGGCCTTGGTATGGCTCCGTTCATACTGAACCATCCGACCTTGTTTAATAACTGGATAATAGCAAGAGAAGAAGCCCTATCTCAAGTACGTTCGCTAGAGCATGCAACAACCGATGAGGCTGCACTGTTTGTAGACCTTTTTGAGCGCGCGCATCGGTCAATGCTGCAGTGGGGAACACAACACGAACTGCAGAAAGACAAGGTAACCGACCTACGTGCAGACTTAGATAAGCTGGCAAGCCATATAGCTGAGTTAGATTTCAAACAGCCGGATGTTTGGAATACGCTGTATGAATGGGCAGAGCAAAACTGCGGCCTGGAAGCACAAGAATTTATTGTGTCTTTATTGCTTGAACCACACGGCGAACGAATAGATGGCTTTGCTCATTGTATGGGCACAGATGCACCAACCGTGTCACCAATAGATGGTTCAATGAAATTAGATACCCTGCAGCAACTGGCAGAGGCGCAATACGAGTGGGCAAGTGGCATTGATTGGTCTGACAAGGAAGCTTGTGCTCGAGCGTGGTACGTGTCAGAAGAGAAGTTGGAACCGCGACTGGGTGAACGCTTTGAAGAACCTATAGAGCCGTATGAACAACCTCTATCGCCAGCACGCGATGCTATGGCTATGCTAAAAGAGCTTGCCAATCATTCTGAAAAGAAAACGGTAGCAGAGTTTTTACTGCAACATGCCGAGCATCGACACACCGTTCGACGCATTCAAACCTTACAGCAATTGCCCTACGGTGAAATACAAGACAACACCATTAGTGCAGACTTGCTGCCTATAGATATGTTGCGATGCAAACTGTCTTTCTTTGGTGCCATACATTTTGACCCAAGGTCGGACCGATGGGTGCGCATTAGAATGTTTGGTAACGCACCCTACCCAGAAGAGCTTGCAACGCAAGACGATGACTTCTGGGCTTATCCCGCATAAAGCACCGCATGCTGATTCACTAAAGCTAAATACAATGACCGATTATTCTCTCAACGAAACCGCCGGTTATGCGCGCCTTGCTGCTAAAGGTGCTGGTTACTCATGGGGTATGGCTGAAGAGGTTTCTCGGGCTATATTTTGGTTAGCGCGTCGTGCATTACCTGGCCCTGAGATGTTGTTGCAGTTGCTATCGAGCTACGAGTCAATAGAAGCTGTGAAGGCCGCTATTCCAACAATAGAAGACAATCGTTTTTCTTCTACAAATTCGTGGTTGTGTCCGATCGCGTCTGGCTGTGCTATGTCAGATTTTTACGCTGTTCTGGATGCTGAAACTAGCATTACGCTGCTGGAAGTAAAGAGCCCTATATTAATGTTGCCGTTTATTGCTGATATTGCCAAGCGATCTACGGAGGTTATTGTGATTGAAATGGATGACATGAAGTTAACAACAAACGGCGATCAAATCCATTTCTCAAGTTCAGACATTTACACACACTCGCAAGCCGAGTCGGTTGTGTGTCGTACAGCAAATCATGCCGATGACGAGCTTAACGTAACTGATCAGGTTGTTTTAAGCGACCGCGTGTTGGTTGATGACAATGTCTGGAACGGGCTAGGCGATGTTGCTCATCGAACGTATGTGCCAGCGTCGGAGAGTTCGAGGGCAGGTGCGGGTGCTGGGTTGAGTGATAATGATTAGTGTTGTTTGCTGAGCTGAGTGAACACGTGTTCATGGGTATTTTTGTTGGGGGGGGCACATGCGAACACTTCCTGACATAGATTTGTACGATGATCCGGATTGTTTCCTCGCAACTCGATATGTAAGTCATCCTGAGCACGGGCAAAATATTGCTGTCGCAGGTCTAACGGATCCATGCAACAAGCACTGGACCCTGCCACATAACCTTGCTAGGCGAGAACATGCGCCAGCCTCCAGTGTTCCTGATGGCAGATGTTAGACAGCTATGGAGATTTTCGGTGGGGATTAAGAAAACAGGTTTTGAAATCTAATTATATTTTCTAGTTCATGCAAGTGCAGGGATTAGGTTTAGTTTATCTACGAAAGGTCTGAAGTCCTTGTCAGAGAATAGAAGGGGGATTTTCTCGTCAATGCAATACGAAGCAATAATTACATCATTAGTTTTGCGGACTGTGATGCCCAATTTTCGCAATTCGCGGAATTTAGCAGCTGCCTTGATCGCCCGATCTAAGCCTAGTAGGTCTAGTGGTTCGAACTCCGATAGGACAGATTTTGCAGTAGCGAAATCTTTATCAGATCTGAAACCTTGCAGAACTTCTGTCATGATTAAGTCTCCTATAGCTATTGCTTGTACTCCGAGAGCACTATCTAGAAATTCTACTTCAGGGGAAGAGGTGCCGTTGAAAAAGTCGATCCACACACTGGAGTCGACCAAGATCACTTTTTATATCTCATTTGGTGCAAGTCGCCTTCCCACTTAAGCTTTCCTCTGTATTTTTTGACTTTTTCTTGTTTTTTCAGCTTAACAAGCGACGCGAGGCCAAGTTCAACCACTTCTCGTTTGGTTGAAGCACCGGTGGCTTTCATGGCGTCTGAGAGCAGCTTGTCATCAATATCTATATTAGTTCGCATGGATAATTTTTGTGATGTGTATATACTGAATAAGTATACACATTCAAGGCCAAAAGTCGATAGTCTTCGCGTTATTGTACTAACAGTACCGTGCAGATGAGCAGCTGCGCGCAGCGTGTAACCAAGAGTGCCACCGTCGCTGACGGAGATAGTTAGGTTTTCTATTGAACTATACTAATTGGTTTGTGATCTTGCGACTTTGACTATTATAGGTAGCTCTAAGCCATCAAATATATCTTGTAACTAGATCATCTCACCAAAGGAACATGCAAATGTAGTTCAAGATCTGTCCAAGAAAAGTGACAATGGTATGTCACCTTTTTGAAAACGAATTTCTTGGAGTAAAGTTAAAAAACGTTATCACGATCAATATCGAGTTAGATCCGCTTGAATTTGACGAAGAGATAAATCAGACTAGTATTCAAATTGATTGCATAAAAATTCCGTTTAGATGCTTTACGGATAAAAAATAAGGATTCTGTATACCCGATAATCCCTGAAGCTGGTTATATTGATGGCTCCATTTACTTAAACAGCCAGCATATACCCGTAGATATTACAAAAATCGGGTTTGGAAGTGTTGACGATAAAAATCTGAAAACTAGATTCCTAGGGGAAAAACCATTAAAAGCCGAAGGTTTTTTGCTCCCAATATAATCTTGGACTCGGAGTGTGTGTTCGATTTTAATAGTGTGTTTATACCCAACGATATATTAGAGGCTTCAGAAGCTAATCTAGACAGCGTTTATAAGGCTGGTTAAATCGTTTTTCGATATGTATAAACTATCAAGGCCCAAAATCATCAACAATGGGTTTACTGACGTTATTGCATTTAATCCGCTAGCTTGAATCGAAGTACAGGCATCGTCCAACGCTAGCCTAACGGGCCGATGGAGTAATCACTGGACTCCGCCACCGAGCCTGGCTAACCCAGCCGATGTTAGAGTCCATTGATTCTCATCGTTGATGTTAGGCGTATTGCATAACTATATTGTATGGTTGGCTCAGAATAAAGTTTGTTGACGGCCCATCATTTCAGTCGAAAGAGAATGGCAAATGAAAAAATTAACAAGTAGTTTTATCCTTCTGTTTTTATTCAGTGGCTGTGCTGTCAAGTCACCCGAAAAAGCGACTATGGCTGGATTAAACACGGAAATGGTTGAAAAGCCATCTCGTGTATCTAAACCGTCAAAAAATGCCAATGCTATTAGAAAAACAATATTCCAATGCCATCATGGCACCGGCGGGGTCATTGTTTCTTGCAGCAGGCTCGATTGCTCACTACTTAACAATGTTTCTGACGCCCAATGTAAAACGTTAAGCCACAAGTTAACTGTGAAGTCCGCTGAAATTGCACGCTTTGCAGATACCCCGAAATTGGGAAAATCTAATATCAAGGCAGTAAAGCAAGCGTATTTCAACAATACGATAATGTGTTTGTATACAACGGATACTGTTGAGAACAAACCGAGAGTAACCTGGGCTAAGTTTCAAGCAATGACTTGTTATGTAGATGCGCCTTAACGTGCATTGAACCGTTAACTGGCTGGTGGCGTAATCTGGCAATGCAAGACTCGGAATATGCTAGATCAGCTTCATGCGAGAATAAAGTATTGTTCCGGTTTTTTTGTAGCACGTTAAACATCACTCTGTGATAGTAAATTAGTGCTTGAAGAACTCTAATAGAATTCCATAGGCATTGCGACTGGATTGTCCGTTTGCTCAATTGCACAAGCTCTCAACAGGGCTCATTTATCAGTTAGCGGCGAGGTCATCCAACGCAGATACTCAAAGCCGCACTTTCGCGCCGGTGCATTTAGTTTAAAAACACCGCCTCTCCTGTAGGATCACATAAGAAAGTTAGATTCACGCTTTAATTCCTGCTAAAGTTCTTCCAAAGATCGCTAATGTTTTCTGTTTTTAGCAGCATTCAATGGAGACATGTCTATGAATAGTAAGCCCGATTTAGCTGCATTGTTTGGTGCGACCGACGCGGATACTTTTCTGGGTTTAGAGCGATGTCATGATTTTGAACTCATAGATGCATCTTCAGCTTTCATAGGGGCTCCCTGCGCTACTCCTTATGGTGCCGTGGGTGCTTACGCACAGAACGGCCCGGAATCTCTTCGACAGGCTATAGCTTCATTAACTGCCAATGTGGAACGACACAATTTCGATCTGGGCGGACCGACTTTTCCCATTGATGCAAAGCGAGCTGTAGATTGTGGTGACCTGCCGTGGAGTGAAACTGACTTTGCGTCGAATCGCGCAACAATTCGTCATGCTGTTTCAACCGTTGTTGGTCGTGGCGTAGTACCAATTGTCGTCGGTGGAGATGATTCAATTCCAATTCCCATGTTGGATGCAATGAGTGATACGGGTGAGAAATACACTATTTTGCAAATAGATGCGCATATTGATTGGCGCGATTCCCACATGGACGAAAACATGGGATTGTCTTCAACCATGAGACGCGCATCCGAAATGGATCATATTGAAAAGATAGTTCAAGTGGGCGCACGAGGGATTGGTTCAGGACATTCGTCAGACTACGATGATGCTTTGGAGTGGGGCGTTAAATTCTTTACAGGCTTGGACGTATTTCGGCATGGATTAGAGCCAGTGCTTGAACAAGTTAACGTAGGTTCGAACGTCATTCTTTGCATTGATATCGATGCGATGGATCCATCTGTTGCCCCCAACACAATTGGACGTGCCCCAGGTGGGTTTAGTTATTACCAAGTACTTGAGCTGATCATGGGCGCTGCGACACGTGGTCGTATTGCTGCTGTCGATTATGTAGAGATAATGCCTGAAGTGGACATAGACGGTATTGGCGGACTTACCGTTTCTAGGCTAGTTGCTGCGACCATGGGCTTGATTGCGCGACAGTAGGTATAACCCTGATCAAAGTTAGTTTTAACCAATGTCCTTTGGTTTTCGGTAGTTTTAGCCAGAACTCGTGGTATCGCTAACCAAGATCCATGTTTACACACTTGCAGGAGAGACTTTGGAAAAGTCAGTTCTATCTGAAAACCAGCACTCAGCATATCTCTCGACTGAGGACATGAACCGGATCGTCAATTTGGATCGCTATCCTTTGCATCGCTTGGATGAATTGGACGGTCAAGAGCTGGTGTTGCGTTGCCAACAAGATCTCAACGCAAATTCCGCTTCGGCGCTGCATGAATTTATCAGACCTGAAGCCATTGACAGAATGGCAGCGGAAGCTACTGAATTGATTCCCGCTTCGTATCGCCACGCAGGAAAGCCTAGACAAACTTATCCCGATTCAGACCCGCACGTCAAAGATGATCCGGTGGCGCAGTCTGTTCGAGCTATGAAGCAAAAGAACAGCAACAATCAGGTACTAAATTACCAAATTCCGAATAATAGCGATCTTAGAGTTATGTTTTTGTGGCCACCGTTAAAGGAGTTTGTTCGCCGCGTACTCAGGGTTGACACACTCTATCAAAGCCAATGTCCGCATCTAGGATTGACATACAAGATCGCATTCGAGGGAGACAATGATGGTTGGCACTACGACCCAAACGATGGTGTCGTAACGCTCTTGCTACAAACCCCAGACAAAGGTGGTGATTTCGAATATTCACCTAACATCAGATCAGAAGACAATGAGAATTATGCGGGTGTCAAACAGTTATTTGATGATCCTGAAAAATATGGACAGCGAGTGGTGCAAAGATCAGGCACTTTGACGTTTTTTAATGGTCGCCATTCACTGCACCGGGTTAGAGAAGTTGGTGTCACACAAAATCCAAGAATTGTCGGCATATTCTCCTATGACCAAAATCCAGATCAAGTTTTTGGGCAGTACTACATCAAAATGCTTCATGGTTTACCGCAGGGAGCACCAGATTAATACAGCGTTGGATTTTATAGACAATCCAGAGTAGCTGTGGGCGCAAATCTGAAATCAGATAAATCGCAATGAGTACAAACACTTTCCTCTCAAAATTGTTTTGAAAATCAATTAGATTCCCCCATCCTGAATCGCAATCCATCCCCTCTATCGGGTGTTGTTGGCTTAAATATAATGTGAGAAGCTTAATGTATGCATGTTTTTTAGCCTTAGCTTTTGAGTCTGAATACCCAAGGGGAAAGTCATCATGTTTAAACATTATCAAATTTGTTCTGCCACGGTTTTCATGTCCGTCTTGATCAGTGGCTGCGGTGGCGACTCAAACACTCCACCGAGTAATGTTGATACCGGCACAACTGACAATATGAACGGGATAGATATAACGGATTCCACAACTAAACTAGGTGTCATGAGTATGTTTGTGAGTGAGAAAGTGGAATTGGGTGGCACTTTCTACAGTATTGAGAATGGTCAAATCAGTCAGGTTATCGATATTCTTAGAACAGCGTATAACCCATTACAAAACGCCTGCGTTTTGGAATCTATAGCCAATGCGGGAGGTGATTTTAAAGGTCTGGGTATCGGCGCTGAAGAGTTAAGTGTTCTAAGTAGTTTCTTGCAGCAGGGCAATGTAGATGGCGATGTTAAGTCCGTAAGTGCGGGAGACTCTATTATTTTCACCAGTTCTGCAGGTACCTTCCGTGAAATAGCACAGCAAACTGGAGAGGGGTTTATTGGCTATGCGAGACCACGTGATGTGAATTATTCCGATCTGCCGGATGAAACACCACCTTTATCTATGACATTTGATGTGCCTGGAGATGTATTTCCCGCTGTGAGCAACCAAGATTTTCCAGTAACCGCACCCATCGAACTCACATCGCCAACCCCACTTGATGACGTTAATCCTGCAACCACATTTACTTGGGTGCCGGGTAGTAATCCAGATGCCGTAGTGACCATCTTCGCTCGTAACGATGGTGCAGGCCTAGACCCAAGTACCGGAGTTGCATGTGTGGCAACCGATGATGGTTCATTCACCATTCCTGCTTCTACTCAGGCAGAGCTAGGTGCAGATTTTGTTTTCAGTAGCTACATTGTGAAGCGCAAAGTAATGAAATTTGAAGACTTGGGAAACAACACATACCTTTTTATGCAGTCGTTGTCTCAATAAACCTCGTCGGGCTTCTATTTAGAGGCATGGTAAATCTAGAGTCATTTGATGAGGTTGGCTGGTTTCACTACACTAATTTTTGAAGCAGAGAAATATCTACACGTCTGAGCATTGTAGCGATTCCAAATAAACGCTTTGTTTTGACTCAATTAAGTGTTTTCTCAGTTACTGTAGATACACCAAAGTGGCGTGCGAAGCAATGGAACTGAAAATAGATCATGTGATGTTTCCTATTTACTTTAACGATGCTACTTTGGAATGTATAGAATACAACTGGAAGTCACGTGACAGTGGTGAAGTGTATACACAGACTCAAAATAGCCGGTACAAGGGCGTGTATCTAGGACGTAGAAGTTAACGTAGAATATTTATCCTCTGTTGAAACTGAACCTTATTGGAGTGCTGCTATAATCGTAGTAGTACCAAACGAATTCTGGGATTCCCACGATAAACCTGCAATACGAAGCGATCATTTTTTAATTCCATAGTTTGGCTGCGGCCATCTACTAGTGAGTCCAGACTACCCGCACACAAACAACAAAGTATCTTCTGGAGAAGAATACGACCAACTGACTATTTTGGTTTCAAAGGCACTTGGATATGAGCTATTGAATATTGGTGGTCAGAAATGGACATTAAAAAAATGTACGTGTACACGAAGGCCTGCATCACTTGCATGATATTACGGTGATTGATGAAGACTCGAAAATAGTTGCGCCGCTTTATGAAGCCAGTCCCGTATTGCGTGAGTTTTTCTAGGATGTAAATTCGCTTTCTCAATTTAATTTATAACATCCCAATCGCAAGTCTTCACCTCGCTGAAATTATGGTTGGGGTCAGAGTGAACGCGTATTCACGATGCAGGTTGAGCTCTTTCGTAACGACGCAAAAATAAGCACATGCATTCACAATTTCACAGACCTTCTACTTTGTTGGGCAGTGCTAAATTGGGGGATTACAGTACTATTTAACAGTGCTGTAAAGGTGGGTTAGAAAAGCAGCTTACGGCCCAAAGCCATAGTGGGAAAGTGTAGGGACTCACTTCTTATGACTGCAAATGGTTTGTTGAAAGCATAGTCAAGTCAACGCCAACTCTCGATAACTTTGCACAGTCCTAAGCCTACTGAAATATGCAGTAAGAAAGGACGCTCCAAACAGAGCTACTACTACGGATAATCCGACGACGGGTGATGCAAACCCTGTGATTGCTCCGCCTAAGATTGCACCAGCTGGACGCACCCCATAAATGGCAGTTTGAATGACCGCGCTGACCTGTCCTAGCATATGTCCTGGTGTGACCAGTTGTCTTACGGAGTTCTGGACAATTAGCCACATAGAAGGTCCGAATCCAACGAGAAAAAATGAAATATAGATTAATGGTTTCGAACCGCTTTTGGTTGCCGCGAGCAGCATAATGACAGCGACGAGAGAACTTGCAGGACCTGCGATTAATATCAGTCCGGGCCGTAGCGATTCCGAATATCGGCCGATTATCCACGAACCGCATATCATGGCTAATCCAAAAAATGATAGTGCTGTTGCGAAACTGCGGGCGGGTATTTTGTACGTTTCAACGAATAGAGGAATAGATACCACTAGAAGTGCTGAGAAAGCCATGTTCCAAAACAGCGAGCAAAGCGCTATCGGCGCAAGAATTGGATGCGTCAGTACAAATCTACCTCCATTACGTATACTTTTGATGACATTGCCGCTCTTTCGTCTGACTACTGAATAATTCGGTAGCTGCATGGTAGCGAAAAGGGCACAAACAGCGCCTAGCACAGCTATAAAAAAGAGATAACTGGCTGTTACTTCACTCGCAATGAATCCGATCAGAAGCGGAACCATGAATGCCGATGCAGCTCGAGGTATTTCTAAATTCGAATTTGCCTGGGGCAAAAGATTTAGTTCGACACTTCTTGCAATTATTGAAAGGCTCGCAAGTACAAACAGTACTACGCCGAAGCTAGAAATAAGTAGCGCGAACGCGAACCAGTAAATGTTGCTAGAAAGAACGCTCAATGATACCGATGTAAAACCAGCAACTGCAATCAAGCTTGCAAATACCGCCACAGATTTTAACGGTTTGGTGTCTACAATATAGCCGAAGGGAATTGACCCCATTAGATAAGCCAGTGATTGCAACGCTACCAATATACCAATGGTTTGAGATGAAGCATCAAAGGCAAATTTAGCTACCAAAGGAGTCGAAACGATTGCTAATTGATCAGCTAAATGCATTCCATAGGCTGAATGAGTAAGCTTTTTGATTGCAGTCATTTCGTGTAACCCGCTGAATATGTTTGTGTAGAATATTTGTATTCAGTAATGATTACCCTCCGTTTCTTGCTTTCAATTCTAGTATTGTCAGAAATATAGCCCAAACCTAGCACCACTCCTATCTCCTAGATTGCTTATTAGCACTGTCTTTTTTAGGCGGCTGAGGGCAAACAGCAATCATGGTAAATATGGAGAAATTTGGATAGTCTAAGCTACTCCCCTCCAACGGTGTCATCTAACACAAGCAGGAAGCTCTTCCGACGGCGGTGATATGTGTATTTCGGATAATAGCTATGGAACTCCACGATAAAATAGCCCTCGAATTTGCAAATGCTCCTGCAGAATCAAGGTTTGAGCATACACATACCTTACTCGGTAGTGCTTACAAGCTTCTGTGTAGTGTAAGTCAGCTTCAGACGTCCTATGAAAAAATGATCTCCTATGGTGAGAGCGAAGCGCAGCAAGTGCGAATTGAAACTTCAATGACAGATTGGCCTACTCGTAGACAAAGGGATGTAGGTTGGGCCTATGCTTCCATTTGTGGAGACGGATTTTCGGAAGCGGTAGCGGTTGTATCCTATATAGAAGAAAAAGCAATCCGAATTAGAGAAATAGAATGGGGGCGACCATAGTTATACATTCACAGAACACATGAATTAGCGCATTCATTCTCTATTTCACAGACGTACTACTTGTTAAACAGTGTGATCAGCGGTAAAAATACCACACTAGCTCGAATAATAACGTTGGCTTCTTGCTACGATGTAGTGGATTGCCAAGCAGTTTAATTACAGCGATACAAGTCATGTCATCAGGATTGCCAATACATGAATCTCCACACACCTTTTCCCGGTCGTTGCATTCGTCTTGCTGCTCTGATGCTTGTCATTGCTGGGCTTGTTTCGGGCTGCTCAGGATCAAGTGGATCCTCCACAAGTGATACACAATCCCCTATAGATTCTGAAGCTAGCACTAGTATTGATAACAACGCATCTAGTGAAAATACTGATGCGACTGTAGCTGACCCAGATACTACAATCGCCAATGATGAATCAGTAAAAGATGAATCAGTTAAAGATGAAGTGGTTATAGATGAGGTAGACAAAGATGAGGTAGATGACGCTGAAACTGTGACCAATAACCCTACTGTTGCAGACCCTCTTATCCAAAACACTGTTCCGGTTAACTTCGATATCACCGTGCCGAAATATCAATCGAATGAGCTTAGTGTTGAATTGATTTGGGGTGACTTGAATCTCAACGCAATGTGGGTAGGTGATGAATTCTGGTCAGCGTCTGGTCAGTTTCCAACACAGACAGAATATCCGCTAACAGTTACTTTTTATGACCAGAATGGCGACATAGAATTAGCTCGGTTCAATCAATTGTTTAGAACCGAATCAAATGCGACAGAAGCTTTCCAAATTTCAGCAGATCAATTCAATGCTGATCAGTTTGATGAAGATGCAGACGGGGTTAGTAATCTAGACGAGTCAATAGCTGGCACGTCTCCAGTAGTCGATGAGGATTCACTCCTGGAAATTCGGAATTCATACACTATCGGTCGTTGGGACAGGATGTCTGTGTGGCGCAATTTTGAATCTCATGTCTCAGATAGTCGGCCTTTACTGGATACGATTGAAACAGAACCGCCTTATTCAGGATTCTCAGGCACATTTTTTGGTGACGTTAATATTGATGCAAATGGAAACGGTACGCTATCTTACGGCTTCTATTGGCCCATTGAACAGGTTCGTTATGATGGCACCCGGACACACTCGGGAAGTTCTATCACTTGGGAAGGAACTCGCGCTGCCTATGATGGTGATTACAGGCATGGCGTAAGTTTTTCTAATACCGTTACAGTTGTAGATAAGAACACGCGTGAATTAGTTCAAGAAGTTAGTGGCAGCAATAGTGGTGCGTTTCGCTTCACATGGGAAACGAGCAGCAATCTTACGGGAACTTTAATTGATGGAACATCGCGGTGTAAACCCGTTGCAGGAACGTTATCAGCTTTTTACAGGACCAGCCCAGGTGGGGTAACTGAGTATTCAATTTATAAAGAAATTGATGATTCTTATTGGAGAGTAGAAAGGGTGGACAACGACACAGAAACTACCGAGTACTTTGTACGCGAGCTTATAATATATGTACCCAGTGGTAGCGACGTTGATACTGCTTCTGCCGAAGATAAGTATTTTAAATGCGATTTTGTGGATATCTAAAACGCTTTTACAGCGTGTGCATCAATAATGTGACTGGCTTAACTAGCCAAAGGTATGGGTTTCGCCGAAATGCAGTCGCTTTAAACTATCGCCTTGCTATAATTCAACAATCGAATTTGGTCTCTTGAACAATGAAAAACATCGCGCCATATATATTTTTAATATCGCTGTCTTCGGTTTGTTCACTGGTAAATGCCGCAGACTTATATACACCCGTAGAGCTTGAAGCAATCGAAGGAGCAGGCGTGCACTTAGGCGACACGCCTGACGTTGCCAGCCAATCAATAGTAGACTCTCTTTCAATCAAACCGGGGCGTGTGAAAAAATCGCCTGGACCTAAGTACCCGGAGCTTGTTGAAAATTACGTCAGGAACTTAAAGTTCGATTATAAACGAGCGCCGTATCGGATAGATGTAAGTTTTACTATTGACTTAGACCGAGAAGAGTCTGGTTATGTGGTAGTGCAAACGGTTCGGATTAATGCGCGCAACGCAAAAGGTCAACCTGAGACGCAGAAGGTTGTTGATAACGCGGTAAAAAAGGCTCTTGAAACAGTTGGTCCTGCAACATTCGTTAAGGACGTTAACGGTACTACTACGTATTTCTGGTGTTCGAAACTTAACAGAAATCAAGATAGCTGTGACAACGATTTTGCGATGGCAAGAATGGGTTACCGGCTTGATTTAACCAATCCGAAATATAGCGAAAAATTTAACGCGTATTTAGAAGAGAAAAAGAGTCAGTAAAAATCGGGCATTCTTGCTGGGGCTAAGTATTCCGCTTCGGCCGTACCGGCTCCACCTAAAATCGCATTTTCCTCAACCGTCAAGCTTAATTCCTATTTTCGCTTAACTTTAAGCCCTGCCTACGTAAAAAGCAGCTTAACGGTTCAGCTCCATTCATTATTAATTTGTCATTTAGTTTGAGTTGCTTCGCCTGATCCAGAATTAAAATTCACCGTAAGAGACCGCATGCAACGGACATACCGTCGTTACAAATCTAAATAACGGATAACCACCATGTTAAAAAAACATACTTTACAGACCACACTAGCCGCCAGCGTTCTACTACTCGCGGCATGCTCTGACAACGGAACCACTACCGACTCAGATACCCAACAAGCCCTTCAGGCTAGCGGAGACGCACAAACTGATGCAGCAGGCACAGATGCATCACTACTCAACATTGTAGACACAGCGGTTGGTGCAGAAAATTTCACAACGTTAGTCGCCGCACTTCAGGCCACTGAGCTTGACGCGGTACTTGCAGACGAATCGAAAACCTTTACAGTTTTCGCTCCAACTGATACTGCATTCGAAGCATTAGGCAGCGACACTATCAATGCACTATTGGGAGACACCGCAACACTATCAGACATCCTTTTGTACCATGTATTCCCAGATGCAGCGGTTGATGCTAAAGCTGCAATTGGCTTAGCAGGCACGATGATCACTATGGCAAATGGTGATGAAGTTGCGCTTACCCTTGACGGTGACAATCTTTTCATTAACCAGTCGCGTGTCACTGTTACAGATGTGAAGGCCAGCAACGGTATCATTCATGTGATTGACATGGTGTTAACACCACAAACCGATGAAATGCCAGCTGCAGATGCACCACAACTAAACATTGTTGAAACAGCAGTGGCTGCAGGGTCATTTAATACGCTTGCCGCGGCTCTAACAGCAACTGGATTAATCGATACGTTGAGTAATCCTGATGAGCAATTCACTGTGTTTGCACCTACAGATGAAGCATTCAATGCCTTGCCAGAGGGAACGTTAGAAGCGTTACTTGAAGACCCAGACACACTAAAAGATATTCTTCTTTACCACGTGATCGCCGGCAGCGCAATTGACTCACCAGCCGCGATCAATTTAGCTGGAAAGTCAGCTACCATGGCAAACGGCGATGAGCTTGAAATCAGTTTAGTTGACGGTGCATTACTCGTAAACGAGTCAACAGTAACCGCAGCTGATGTGAGTGCTAGTAATGGGATAATCCATGTGATCGATGCTGTTTTACTACCACCAGCTGACAACACTGCCGAGCCAGTCGTTAACGCACCAGTTGAAGCGGCACCTGAAGCGCCTACTGGCACAATTCTAGACGTTGCACAATCAAACCCAGACTTCTCAACACTAGTAGCGGCTATCGATGCTGCAGGTCTTGCAGGTGCATTGGGCCATCCTGGCGACATCTACACGGTATTTGCTCCAACAAACGCAGCATTTGCAGCCCTTGGTTCAGACACCATCAATGCACTACTAGCAGACCCAGATGACTTACGTAATATTCTTTTGCAACATGTACTACCTGGAACAGTAGTTGATGCAGCGACCGCGCTGACACTGGTTGGTTATGACATTCAAGCTGGCAATGGCGAGACTCTGGTTTTAACGCTTGAAGGTGATGCGTTGTTGATCAACGGCGTAACCATTACTGCTACAGATATCCAAGCAGTTAACGGTGTGATTCACGTCATCGATGCTGTGCTACTGCCGTCTAATTAATAGAAAGCAGACGAAAACCCCACTCATGGAAGAGTGGGTTCTAGTTGTCATGGACCATATTGGAGTTCTTCTTCCAACCCCCTCAATTACCCCACTGCATAAGTCGCAAACTATTACCCACTCAGAACTATCTCCTTCGCAAGTCTTAGCTGCGCTAAACTAATGGCTAGGGGCAGAGTGACCACGTGTTCACTCTGCAGGATTGGTTTGTTCGTAACGGTGCGAAGATTTGCAAATGCGTTCACCGAGACCACTTTTATACTCCGTTGAGAACTATGCAAAACATCGGCTACATCGGCTACATCGGCTACATCGGCTACATCGGTTGCATCGACTACATTGGGTGCATTGGCGCTGCTTAGGTAAGCCGTTCGAGAGTTTGAGCACAAAGAAACTGTGAAGATAGCTAAGGGAAGACAACTTTTATAGATATACTCCCTAGATCAGTTCAGGGCAGTATTGGGATAATTGAATGGAACTG
This sequence comes from Laminaria ephemera, assembly GCA_036873875.1. Taxonomy (NCBI): domain Eukaryota; class Phaeophyceae; order Laminariales; family Laminariaceae; genus Laminaria; species Laminaria ephemera. The sequence continues at coordinate 25,520 of JAYJMJ010043843.1, read as the reverse complement.
TATTGATCGCAGTATCGAATAGCTCAAAAATACAATAAGGACCAGTTGGTGCAAAGTTACTCAAAATTAAAAGATATACTGAATATTACTCTCGTTATTCTGGTGATGTATATGCCAACCGTTTTCGCAAACGAGAAGATGAATTACAATGAAATAACAGAGTATATAAAGGAAAAAACCGTAGCTGAGATAATTACTGTAAACGAATACGGTACAAACCCTAAGTTTGCTTCATCTGTAAAACGGGAATTATTTATAAAAACACATTTTCCTAGCGACTGCGTTATGCAGATTGTTAACGAAAGGTACGAGGAAGTAGCGCCTCCTACCGACGTGAGTTTAGAGACGAATTATGGATTGAGGGAAAGAGAGACGTTGACGATCAAACTAGATGCCGTTATTCCCTCGAAAATATACGATACTAAAAAACCGGCTAATAAGACCGTGGTTATTTTCAAAACCAGAAAAGGTGCTATTAAAGGTCGAACTGACATGTTTTTCAAACAACCCGGTAACACTAATTTATATGGGTCTACTATGGAATATGTACTGAGCCGATACGAGGAAGATAAGCCTGGTGAGTTAGTGTGCGCTAAAGATACCTGCACTAAATATAGGAACCTTAGTGGGTATGGAATTACTCCCAGCGAAACTAAATTTACTATCGCATTGAGAGACGCCATTGTGGATGTTGTGAAAAAATGTGGTGGTACAGGCTAGGCGGTGATCGTAAAATAATGGATGCAATCCGTTTCCTTGAGCACAGATTCGGCAGCGGATCACCGCATGGCCCAGTTTACTAAACGAGTGCTGCCAGAAACGCTTCAGCCTTCTCAAGATGTTGTTGCTTCTTTTGTTCATCCATTTTCTCTGCGTTCTTACACATCATCGACCATCGATGATTGCCCGCCAGCTTTTCCTGATTTATGATTATCCAGCGCCAGAACAACGCATCCCAGATTTCACTCCATGGCCCTTTTTTATAGTGGCTCATTTTGATGACATAGTTTGAACCAGAGAAATAGGGTTTGGTTGTTATCAGCCCGCCATCAGCATGCTGGCTCATGGCGTAGACGTTGGGCACCATCACCCAGTCGTAACTATCGATAAACAGTTCCATAAACCACGTATAGATATCATCTGGTTTAATCTCACAAAGGAACATGAAGCCGCCAAGCACCATTAAACGTTCTATATGATGACAATATGCGTGTTCATTTACGCGTGTTATGCAGTCGTCTACCGGGTCTATTCCGGTTGCGGCGGTGTAGAATGCTTGTGGCATTGGTCGTGTATGTTGCCAGTTATTCCCGTTGCGCATTGTCACACCGTGGTCTTCATAGGTGGCACGCATGAATTCTCGCCAACCAATAACTTGACGGATAAAACCTTCGACACTGTTCATCGGGATGTCAAATTCCTCAGCATGCGCTAACGCTCGTTCAACCACATAGTCAGGTGTGAGCAAACCAACATTGAGCATGGGCGTCAGTACACTGTGATAAAGCCAGTTCTGGCCAGGTACAATGGCGTCTTCATAAGGGCCAAACAATTCGAATCGCGTGTGTAGAAACTCATCTAACCAGAGCTTCGCTTGTGATGTGGTGGTTGGATAGTCTGTGCTGGGCAGTACCGGAACCTGTGGGAGAAGCTTAACGGGTAGCTTTTTTCGGTTGTCTTCGTCAAAGCTCCATTGGCCGCCTTTTGGTTTATCACCGTCCATTAGAATATTTAAGCGTGTACGCTGCCATTTGTAGAAGTCAGCCATGTGCCAGCGCTTTTTAGTCGATCGCCATTGTCGATTTTCAGCGCTGGTATTCAGGAATCCTGGGCTGTCTAGGAAGTCTACTGCCAAGCCATGAGCATCAGCTGTAGTTAACAACCTTATCTCCAACGCGTAGTCACTGGGTTCTACACACACGATGTGAGTAAAACCATCTGTTGAGAGCGTTTGCATTACATCATCCAATTCGCACTCGCCACCGCGGTACGCGATTCGTTCACTCGGTACTCCACTATCCTTTAAAGACGATTCAAACGCGTCCATGCTGTCTCGATGAAATGCCAGCTTCTTTGAATGAAAGCGCATTGGGTACTGCGAGTCGCCAAAAAACAAAGAATGTTCGATCAACAGAACCTTTTCTGGATTTTTACGTAGAACAGGATGAGCTTCAAAAAGCTGATGTGGAAAAACCAGTGCGGCACTTCTCATATAACATGATTAATTGACTATGAATTACCCAAAGGATACATCACATTTTCTCTGTCAGTATGAAGAGCTAGTTGAAAGACTTGCACGCATCGACCCTGTTGAATATGACAAAACCAGAAACTACCTGGATGGCGCTGTAACGTGGCTTAGCCCATTCATCACACATGGAATAATCAGCACAGTCGATGTCGCTAATGTGGTGTTGAAATCGCATTCCGCTAAGGATTGTTACCGGCTTATGTACGAATTGGCCTGGCGTGAATATTTTCATCGCGTTTGGGAAGCCAATGGCAACTGCATATTCTCAGACATGCGTAACCCGAGTCCATCCGAGCGTACTGAGATTCCTGCAGCCATAGTTAACGCCACTACCGGTATTCATGTTATCGATGAGGCTGTGCAAAATTTGACCAAGCACGGATTTATGCATAACCACGCTCGTATGTGGGTTGCAGCCATGTGCTGCAATATGGGCGATACCCACTGGATGCCGGCAGCACGGTGGATGCACTATCATTTGCTAGACGGGGATTTAGCCAGCAATACATTGAGTTGGCAGTGGGTCGCCGGTACGTTTAGTAATAAACGCTATATAGCGAATCAGGACAACATCAACAAGTACGGTAAGTCTAATCAGCACGGAACATTTTTAGACGTATCTTATGAGAGGCTTGCTCAGTTTGAGGTCCCTGACCAGCTCGTTAGCACCACAGACCCGGTAATGCCGCAAATACTACCCGGAACACCGGTTGCAGATTTAGCACCGCTTACAGGCTCTGTAGCGCTTCGGTCTGTTTGGCAGTTGGATGCTCAATGGAGATCAGATGCCGACCATCACCTGCTGTTCATTGATGAAACATTGCACGCTCTTTGGCCAATGAGCCAGAATAGGTGGCAGTTTATTTTGCACTGGGCTCACTGTATACCTGACATTAATATTATCCATGGCACCGTTGAGCAGTTACACGCTACGCTTGAGAATGCCACCGTCATACGGCAGGGCTACACGGCCTGTGAGCATTGGGGAAACGCAACTGATGCTCGACAGTGGCTGTACCCCAAGCCTGAAAAACCCTATAAGAGCTTTTCGCAGTTCTGGAAGCAAGTAAAAGGCGACAGTGTCAAATAAAAAACAAAGTAAAGGCAGTAGCGGCCCAGAGAGTCAGAGCAAAGTGTGCCCGGTATGCAAGCTTGCGTTTAATAATCGTAAGCGCTGGGAGTCGCGTGGGCTTTGGCCATCGATCAAGTATTGTTCTGAAAAGTGTCGTCGTTCATCTAGCCGTAAATCGACATAATGCAATCACGGACCACATGGCGAATTGGAATTTGCCATTGCGCTGTCATGGTTCGTCCATACGAAGGATAAGCTTCCAGCAGATAATGTTTACTACGAAAGTTAATTACAAAATGTATTAACAAATAATACCGCAACTGACAAACAGGTAATTCAATGATATGGATATAGCAAAAGAATTAACTGATTGGCAACAAAGGTATAAGCCTTACCGGAAATATAATTTTGTCGTATACAATTGGCTTGTAGAAATTATTAGTGATAGAGCAATAAAAATATGGAAGCACAAGAAGCACAAGAAGCGCTAAAAATAATCAAGAGGTTTCGGTCTCTATGTGAACAATCCGTTGGTACAGGCGAATTTTCTGAAGATGCCTATAAAGAGATCATAAAAGGCTGTGATGAACTACGTCTTTTTAAGCAGTATGAAACTTGGGGAGAATCACTGGTGCGGATGATAGAAGACTTTGATGACAAGGTCGATTTAAGCGCGGGTTGGCCCGGATATTTTGGGCATGTACTTGAATCATTCGGATTGGAAGCATCCTGCAAGTTATATATTGAATCAGTAAAACGGAAACCAACAGGGTTGATTACCGGTCTAGCTGTTAGTGCGTATCGCTCTGATAAAACGAACTGTGGCTTTGGGTTGGAATTATTCCAATCTATTTTGTCCCATCCGAATGCGGATATTGCTGCTACAGAAATCGCTGAGATGGAATTAGAGCGCTAAGGCTTGTCTGGTCGAATCGTCCGGAGTGAGGACAAAGCAATCATGGTTAGCATATGACGCTAACGAATCTTGTTAGCTAGCAAATAGAACTACATATGAATTCGGAAAAAGATCGAAGTCTTGGGTGTTTACTTGGCTTAGCAGTAGGTGACGCGGTTGGAACTACGCTTGAGTTCGAATTACGTGATAGCTACGAACATTTGACTGACATGGTTGGCGGCGGCCCGTTTGCATTGCCAGTCGGTGCGTGGACTGACGATACATCAATGGCGCTGTGTTTGGCGACGAGTCTTTTAGAGTCGAATGAGTTTAACCCTGCAGATCAAATGCAACGCTACAGACAATGGCAGTACCAAGGGTATCTAAGCAGCACAGGTGAATGCTTTGATATTGGTGGAACTGTTTCTGAGGCGCTAAATCAGTTTGCTTCATCTGGTGAGCCAATGTCCGGCTCAACACACCCAAGCTCTGCAGGTAATGGTTCATTAATGAGATTAGCGCCGGTTGTAGAATTCTATTATCCAGATTTTGAGAAGGTTTTGTACTATTCCCAAGAGAGTTCAAAAACAACTCATGGAGCTCCAGAGTGTTTAGATGCTTGTCGTATATTCGCAGAACTTTTGCATAGGGCGATTAATGGTGCAGACAAATCAAGTATCTTGGAGCGCGTCGAAATAGAGGGCTGTACCGACTTCGTGAATCGCGTGGCTCGGATGGAATTTACCGACATGAGTCGTGATCAAGTCAAGGGCTCTGGCTATGTAATGGAGAGTTTAGAGGCTGCGCTTTGGTGCTTCCACAATTCGACTAATTTTAAAGATGCTATCTTACTAGCTGCAAATTTGGGCGATGATGCTGATACTACCGCTGCAATCTGCGGCCAGATTGCTGGAGCACACTATGGCGCTAGTGGAATTCCAAATAGTTGGATGGAAAAGTTGGTCATGCGAGATGAAATTACCGAGATTGCTGAACGGCTCTATAACGCTGCTGCTTAATCGGAACGATGAACACGTCATATGACAATTAATTTATATAATAGGTGGAAGTAGAAAATCAATCAATGGCTGCACCAAGACCAGTCGAGTAGCCTTGCGGCTCTGTGGGAGTGTCTTTTGAGATTTAATGTTATTACTTTTGGACTAGAACCTTACGCTTATCTGAAAATGGTGTTAACCGTTCTACCTGCATCAATAACAGTTGAAGACATCGAGCGCAGATCCAAATTCTGCGAGTGCGGATTGTTCACCTGAGCGAATTATAAAGCTTGAAGCTTCAGATTCATTCAGTCTCAACAGCTACCAAACCGAATGCAGCAAGTAACGCAGATCCAATTTCGTCAATTACACCTATTAAATCTGGCGGGACAAAGCTCAATAGATCATTGCCACTTAACAGTACGCGATTAGTATCGCCAAACATTTGTTCTATAGTCGTATTGTTAAGATCGAGTTCAGTTCTAGAGTATTGGACGAGAGTGCTCCAACCTGAGTTCATTACTCGAGCCAGTTGTAACAGATCACCGCTTTCGGTACCGATCTCAAAATAAGCGTTAGTATTCGCTATTCGCGCCTCCCACATCCCAGCATTACGTTGAATTAATAGTACCTCATTGAAGGCATATGCTGCGGCATTGGCGTCATCTTGAATTGTGATACCAAGTGTGAGGGAGGTATGGCCAGATTTCGGAGAGCCGTCTATTTTTAGGCCAGGAGCGTCTGTCCATGAATAGGGATCAGCTGGAGCTGAGCCTGCAAGTATCCAATTAGGCGACGGCAAATAAGGATCGGTGTTTGATCCTACACCAGACGCGTAGAACCAATATGGAGACTTGCCGACGCCGAATACTTGTATTGGAAATAAGATTCTGGCACCAAAGCGGTATGTAGTAGTTGGATCCAAGCACATACAATCAATGAAGAAGTGTCCTTCAGCTAAATTGCTCACGAAATTATCATCAACTTCGAGTGTTGTCCTGCCTGACAGTGCCTGTAGGGTATCCGTTGGCGCTAGCGCTAAGTGACCCACACCAACAGAGTAGCTATAGTTGTAACTAACATTAAAAGTAGTTTTGGACATATTGATGAAGGTTATTGAGACTGTCATTAAAGATCGCTCCATTTCCATTTTAATAAAAGTGCTATTGAAACAATGGATCTAGCACCTGTCTTGTATTGACACGTTACACTCGCTACATATTCCCCAACAACCGATGAGCTTATAGTCGCTATGGTTCTTCGATTTTTACGCATCGTAGAGGTATATCATACTGCGCACAACCAGTACAAGTTTTTGGTGAGACAGCTATCTGGTTTTTTTGGCATCATTTAACAATCGCAAAAGATGCAAAACACGCGATTAATTATCGCTACGGGTACTACACATCAATGTTCTATAGGGCTAGTTCCACTAGCTTCATAATATTTTATATCGCACAAAAAATGAATAAAAAAATATAACGTTCCCGCAAAAGCGGTCGTTTGATTTCATTGTCTTCGTCCACCAAACTTCTAGAGATCACTGAAATTGCCTCGATACGAAGCATGTCATTGGTTTGTTTTTCGAACATCTTATTCTTACGTATCGATTGCTCTTATGACTTCGGCCTCTGGGAAGTCGTTTCTGGTCCCCTCAGTGTATTTCTTTACCTTTCTATAAGCATCAACTGATGATTGAATCCTTATGGAATGTTTGTTTTCCACCGATTCTCTTAGTTCCTCTTGTTCACTAACGAATGTGCTCTAGTAGATTTGGCGAATTACTTCTCCAGCGATAGCAAATGAAAGAGTCATACCTTGGCCATGTGTTGCGGTTACGATTGGGTGGATTTGCTGCCGTATAGTAAGAGAGCAATAAATGGCATATAGCGTGTCCATCAAAGCTAATCGGCACTTTTACGCAGCATTCAACAACGAGGCTGGGAAGATTAATACCACGAGCCCTGAGCGACAGCGACCAGACATCATGTGATTTTGTCGACCCAGTTGAATTTGATGATCAAACGTAAATGACTTGTGGCCTAAAGCTTCTTTTTATTAGCACGTGCAAATTCACCTATCCAGTACAGCATTCTCTGAGTATTGATATCCTTGTTCTATCCATTTTTTCCGGTGGAGGATATCTGATAAATTTCCAACGAATTTCAGCGTCACAGATTCTGCGTTCTGGAAGCACAATATCTCTGATGCAGTTGTCTCGTTGCCTTCGGCTGTAGCTAACGGCACACCTTCAAGTCGAGTTGACCTAAAACCAACATGATTTATTGATTGATAAAAGTACATGAACTTACAGGGTTTCCCCATTGGTACTTGTTCATAACGTATAAAAATATTATCGTTCTCAACACCAACATTCACAGCCCCACCGTAACCATGAGTGATGTTCCCATCCTGAATGCGATAGATTCCACGACTTAGCTGCTGGGCTACTGCAGACAAATCGCTATCCTTAGTTATGCGACCATCTATAACCGCTTTGCTAACACGGTAGGCAAAATTGTTTTTAAGTATGGCTTCGTCTTTTAGTTTGTTGCTGTTGCTAATGTATTGAAACAAACTGACAGCAATAACTAAGAAAACACCCGCGACAATAAGAGACTGCTTATTGCCGCCAATGTTTACAAGGCGAGTGTGGTTGAACGCAAAAATTGAAGCTAGCGCAACCAGTGCGCCACCAATCTGATTACCAACAATCATTATAATAAATATTGGCAAGTAAAAAGGGACAGATTTTAGGAATAGAATTGCGGATATAATCGACAATCCGTTTAAAGTAAGCACAATTGTCCAAAACTCAGTATTGCTTAACTTACTCAAACGAAGTATGAGGAAAAACAGTAAACCATGAAGCAACATCTTTAGCAGGCTGAATCCAGAATCGCCATCTATATAGAAGAAAATGCCACCTGAAGCTAAGTACAAAATAGTTATGAATAAAGTATATTTTAATTTCATAAAACTATAATTCAGATTCTGCTGCAGCTACTAACAAAGTAGTGCAATAAAAATACCATTGTGCAGCAAGGCATACTCTGGTGCGGCGGTTACCGCCTGTCACACTGCTAAAGTCCTTCAATGTATCCGGCCAATCCAGAATTTTTAGGATTGCGCTAAATCACCGGAGTTTTGATCTGTCCAGAAAACCACAAGACAGGTCATGAGCCCCAAGATCGCAAACCCCGCAACCAGTGGATAAACAGTTCCATCGAACTGATGCCCAATTATCCACGCTAATGGCAGCGAAATGAACGTCGATAGCGACCCGACAAAGGCGGCACCAAGACCAGCCAAGTGGCCAAGCGGCTCTAAAGACAAGGCATTGAGATTCCCAAATATAATGCCGATGCAGAAGAATGCTGAGAGTTGCCAGATAAGAAACAGTGTTATCGAAGGCACGCCATCGTAGCGTAACAGTAGGAGCCAGAAGCCAAAGGAGATTCCGGTCAGGCACACTAAAGCTGCCCAATTTAGCTTGCGCATACCAAGACTCATAACGAGGCTCGCATTCACGACGGACGCCGCCCCAAGGGATGCAGATGCGATTGCAAAGTAGACGACAAACATATCGCCCACACCAAACGTGTCCTGAAATATCTGTTGTGCTGAGCCCAAATAACCAACAAACATTCCGTGCATAAAGCCGGTCGCGATTGTATAGCCAAAGGCGACTCTTGATCTTACGATCTCCGTGAGCCCATTCCAGATGTCGCGAATGTTCAGAGGGCGTCTGTTGGGTGCAGTCAATGTTTCAGGCAGGCGAGCTTGGAACCACAGCGAAACCAAAACTGCAAGTATGACTAAGCCGACAAATGTAGCCTCCCAACCACCTACGTATATTAATCCCTGACCTAGTGCTGGCGCGATGATTGGAACGATGATGAAAACCGCCATCACAATCGATAGGATGCGAGCCATTGCACGGCCTTCAAATTCATCCCTGACAAGTGCGACAGTGACAATTCTTGGTGCAGCCGCGCCTAATCCTTGAAGCACACGTCCAATAAGCATCATCTCCCAACTCTGTGCGAACATGGATATGAGGCAGCCGCCGACAAATACACCGTACCCTAGGTGTATGATAGGTTTTCGGCCAAACCTATCGGACAAAGGACCTACTATCAGTTGGCCAACAGCCATCCCCAAAAAAAATGTGGTCACTATGAAATGCACGTCATTTTTGTCGGCAACGCCAAACTCTTGCCCAATCACGTCAAGAGCAGGCAACATTACATCAGTGCCCAAAGCCCCTATAGAGGTCAGTAGAGCAACGAGAACCACATACTCCATGGTGGTATTGTTTTTAGTTTGCTCATTATTCATTGCGCTGCGATTCATTCATGGGGTGCGATAGTCAGCCCAGTTAAGAAATATCTTACTACGTTACCAATAATTGGCTCTCGCAGTATGCTTAGTACCTCGTTTGAATAAAAAAACGATTATATCGACATGGTAAATCATAGCCGAGGTAATTAATTTGTTGACATACTGCCATGAAGGTTAGCCTGACTTTTTGAATTCGAATGGTGAGCTCCTCGTTCACTGACTATTCGGTACGCAAATCTAAAAAACACGTTGGGAAAAGCAGGTCGGGGAGACCATCGGAATTCGTCTATAAAATAAATCACATAAAATGATCAGAAATTACGATTGAGGAGCAGTCATGGACTATAAGATTCGCGATTAGAGGTGTGAGGACTATATTGCTTGCGAGGAATTAGTCAACAAAGCATGGAATTTTGATGACTTGTACAGACCGGAAAAATTCTCTGCGTTCACCAGAAAAATCTACACAAAGGGCTCGGAGTTGGAAAGTACTTATAAATCCGTCGCTGTATCTGATGGGGAAGTTATAGAGTTTATATTCGGTCTGAATCAACACAACCACAGAAGAAAGTTGCACTTTACGTTTAGAGTTCAAATGCTATGGAAAATATTAACGGTTAAATCGCACTCCAATCCAAGTAAAGCTGACCTGTTAAAAGCATTAGGTGATCACGAGAAAAACAGAAGCAAACTGGTTGCCACTAAAAGGAGCGAGCTAATGCTGTTTGTAATTGCAGATGATTGGCAAAAAAAAGGCGTTGGCTCAGCATTATGGTCTGGATTCCACAACGATTGTGAGCAGTTGCGATCGAATTTATTCGATTTTGGTGATTAACCTAGCACACAGATGTACTAGATCAAACGATCTATATTGGCTGGCCTATTTAAGGGGGGGCCATTGAACGATCTGAATTGGCTGTTCACTTTGCGCATGCGTTCATTATAATGAGCAAGTACGGTGTATCTTCCAACAAAGCAGCTGTTCGCTCATCGACTTAGTTCGCAGCAGCTCGCATTAGAACAGGTTATAGTATGAGTTGAACTTGCAGGTAGCGCTTTACGATTCTATGGAGTGAACATCATGGCAGACCAAAACAGTACAGGTAAAGTCACTGGTATTGGCGGAGTATTCTTCCTCGCCAATGAAGATAATAAAGCTTTGTCCAAATGGTACGAAGAACATCTAGGCATTGCTCTAGAGCCCTGGGGCGGTGGCGTGCTTGAATGGAAAAACGACGTGGCTGAAGACGGTGGCGCAACCGTTTGGAACGTGGCAGCAAAAGACAGCGAATGGTTCGCACCGAGCAAAGCACGTTTCATGATCAACTACCGCGTCGATAATATGGAAGCACTGATTGTCAAACTGACGGCTGCGAACATACCAATCATCGAAGGCCCACAGCACGAAGAGAATGGCGTATTCGCCTGGATCGTTGACCCAGAAGGAAATAAAGTTGAGCTTTGGGAACCGATGATATGGGATGATAAAAATAAGCGCTAGCGGAATTGAAATCATGTTGGTGCGACTAATAATAGCGCGGTCATGCACTGCTAGTTAGCAGGAGGTGGGGGAAGGAAGCCCTTCAACAGTCTAAGATTAAAATCTTATTAAAGCATTTGAGTTAGTCTGGGGGATAGCTCGCTAGTCACAGCTTTTAGTTATCTCATCAATGGTAAGCGCTTCAGTTTGAATAGTCCGCTTCCGATAGGCATCGTCGGTGAGACGTATCTCTGATTGCTTCTGATCAATAAAACCACTCCAATCTCTGTCCTTATCGGCTTTGTCGCTTGGGTCAGAAAGCACGATACCAGTAGAGTCTGAGAGCCTGACAAAAAGAGAATTTTTGTTCTGCTCAACATACCCAATCTTGCCGAACGCAGACGCAACATTAAATTCGACAGTATCATTCTTGGTGTTGTCGCGAAATTTAATTGAGGTGATTCGTGCGCCGGCTTTCGTGACACCATCAATGTGAAATATAATTCTATTATCTGCGTCAGCTGCTAATTTGTATTCCCAAATTTTCGCATCATTCTGTTTATTGCTAAATGCCTCTTCTGGAATAGTGAATTGAAGTTTCGCAACAGCTCGATCGTTAATATTTTTTGATCCATACTTTTCATGAAAGAAACCACCTAGCTCAACTTTGCAATTTACGTGGCCATCAATTGATATTTGATCTTGAAATTGCTTTACCGGAATTGTTTCTGTGCAAGCTGATAACACTAAAAGTATTGGTAGTAAAGCGAAATAATAAGGTTTATTGACGTCAGACGCGGCGAATTTCATGTAAATTAATCGTGCTGTTGGATGCACGAGTAGGGTACAACGGTTTAACTATTGAGGCCACCTAAAAAGGCAGCCTATTATAGGCGGGTATGAGAGTCATCCTTGACGTGCAATTGAATAAGTTACCAGTAGAGTGTTCAGTAGTAGTACATTTCTAGAGTGCTACTGAATTCCGTCGGCACGAAACAGGATTTTCCCACGGCGTGCAACGAGCAATTTTTCACCCGTTGAAGGATGGAAGTAGGCTTCTACCCGTTCGCCTTCAGGAGTGGTTCCGTAAACTTCCCAGCATCCGCCATCAACTTTCATGCGGCGAACCTTCCAGCCCTCGGCTATCAATTTCTCTTCTAATGCAGTATCTGTTATCCAGTCCGCTTTATCGACGGGCTCACACTCCATTCGGCCGGTTGCGTGCAGCTGCATTGGAATGATAATCAGCGCTGCGACAGCTAGTTTATGTAATCTTGTTTTCATCTGTTTTCCTCAACAACCTATGCGGTTGACTTTAGCTTATTAAGTTTCCAAACTCGGTAAAGTTCCAATGCTGCCAACGGCACAAAGTGCACCAGAGCTGGCCCAACATTGTTATGCACAAATATCCAGTGTAGAAGCGTTCCAATTGCCGCAATGTAGATCGTTCGTTGCAAGCGTTTCCAGTTACGGCCCATGCGCTTAACTGACCAGTCATTTGATGTGATAGCCAGTGGTATAAAGATGAACATCGCTAGCCAGCCAGTCCAGATACCAAGCAATAGAGCCTCACCCAGAACGTCTGCAAGACTACCGATGTCTACGATGTACAGTATCGTGTGGGCAAATGCATAACAAAATGCAGCTACGCCAAAATAGCGTCGGTTACGCATCATCCACAACCAAAACCGGTTTTTCGGGAACATCAGGCGAAAGGGACTAATGATCATCGCAATGATCATAAATCGTGCAGCAAACTCACCGGTGGGATGTAGCAGCTGTTCTGCCTCTCCACCTGAAATAAGGCCCATTGTCATTGGGATTGAAGGTAGGGCCAATAGCAGCCAGAGCAAGTAAGGGGAATTCAAGACAGATTTCATGGGTTTCATATTCAATTCGTATGGCCGTATATTCAACTAGTTGTTTTGCGAATACATGTCAATGCAGTACCAGCTTGTAACAAGTTGTAACAGTGAGAACCTTAACATTTGAATAGCGGTTGGGCCGAAATTCAGGCAATTGGGCTATCAATTTGATTGTTCAAATTGTCGTAATATAATACGACAGGGTGGAAATATAATTCCTTATATGGTTGTCGGTTCGTTGAATATATCTAGCGTCATGATCTACTAGATATCTACAAAGTTGTTTTATCAGCTAATAGGCTTCACAAGCCAGGATATCGTGACGTTGCGCTCTGGCATTGGAATCATGATATGGAAGCTAGTTGAGGATGTCATTTGACGGCGTCCTTCATGCTTTACATGGCTGTCTTTTGAATGAAGCAAGTCTTCGCGTCGCAGGCATAACGAGACTATTAATTCAATTATTGCTTTTGCTTTTGCTTTTGCTTTTGCTTTTGGTGTTGGTGTTGGTGTTGGTGTTGGTGTTGGTGTCGGGTTGGATTATGACGATTAGTGTTGCTTGCTAGGTTCGGCAGCAGGTAATGACTGATGTTGTCGTATATTGACTAGCCGTAGTTCCTTCCATATTGTTTGGTTTATCAAAATATCCTATATAGCAGCTAGCGCTGTTGTGTTTTTATATGGTTCGTGGATAGTTGTATGCTGGGACTAATGCAGTGGATTGTGTAATATCGTTAGAGGTGTCATGTTGTATGGGTGTATATATTCAAAGTGCTGATTTAAATCAGGTCAGTTTGATGTCTACTTAGCGTTGGGCGTTCTATTTAACAGTGCTGTAAAGTTGAGTTAGAAAAAGGGCAGCTTACGGCCCAATCCTGTCATAGCCCATCATTAAGATTCCGATCATAAAAACCAAGATCTACTGACCGGTGTGTCGGTTAAGAGGACACCACCCCCAATATGTTCTGGTTCAACCCTCACTTATTTTTCAACGGCAACCGGATGAGCTTTATCGACTGCGCATGCTTGAGAAAAGCATCGCTAAAACGAGTTAGTCGCATTGCACGAGGCAGACGAACAAGGTTACGAGGAACTAAAGCTGAAACTACTTAATAGCCATGTAGATGCGTTTGCCGCAACGACCAGTGCAGGTATTGGGCGGATTAAGGCTAATTAAATTATCGTTTTGGATAATTTCACCAGTATCCACATAGGCTCACAAACTGACGTACACAGTAACACTGCATAAACGGATGAGTAAGTAGAGCCGCTTAGTGCAAGCAATTTACAGTGGCGTGTAACGCGGGCTCACTGAATTCTCGCCTTCATTCTTAATTAAAAGCGATCGAGGGTCGCACTCGTATGAGTTCATATTGTCACCGGATGCACCTAGCAATTCTTCAGCGGTTATATTTATCGGGGTGTCATCAATAGGAATTTCAAGATCACCGAAAAAAGCAGAACCCGAGTAATTTAGTATAAAGTCGGCGTCAGGGAATGCGCTATAGATCTCTCCATCGGCTGACCAGTCAAAGCTGCCACTGCCTGTCATCTTCAAGATAAAAGTTATTTCAGGCTCGGTTGCAGTGGCTGGAGTTACGGAAGAATTTGTAAGATCAGCAGCACCTGTAGCACTGCCATCAGCGTTAAAGGTAACGGTAACACTGCCAGTCATTGTGCCCAAGTCACTAGCTTCGTTATCAGGGGACTGTGCCAAATAATTGCTTCTTGTCTGGGCATTCATATCGACCATATCCAGAGTCCAGGAGCCAACCAGGCAGGTATCTCTTGCTGATGGAGTGATAACGATAGGTTCAGGCTCTTCTTCACAAGCATCTTCTATCGTCGTTACAGCAAGCTCGGAAAAAATCGATGGCGTTCCATCAAGCATCCCTGTCATTGCAACAAGCAAACTCTCACCTGCCGGACGTTCCCTTGCCATTTCAAAACCAGCAGGTGCGAAACCGCTATCACACACACAATCACCTTCCCAACAAAAGAGTTGCAACTCCGCATCCGCAATGGAAGATGTTGCACCTGAGTTACTCCAATGTATGTAGCCTGTGCCTTTTATCTCAAGTTCAACAAAGTAGGCAGCAGCACCATCGACAGGTTCGGGGCCTTTGTATTCGAGTGAGGCTATTTCGCCGGTTTTGATGGTGTCGTCAGCAAGCGGAGTTACCGTACTCCGCTTGACCGTTCGACCACCAACACCGGTGGACACCCACGGATAACCCCAGCTGGAATCACCCGTGCCAAATGCCGGCCAGCCCGCAAATGCATCTCCACCTATAATGTTTGCCACGCCTTCCAACCGATCCTGGTCACTGCCGCTCAGTTGATAAATGGGCCCTAAACCCAGCCATAATCCTGATGTTATCGAGTTACCAACATGAGACCAGAACCCTATGGTTGAATAGTCTGAGGAGAAAAGATCATAGAACGGAAATCCTCCTGATTCATATTGCGACCACATCCCATTGATAACCGGTCCATCATCGATCCCGATCAGGTCTGCAGCAATCCAACTGGCCGTTCCTTCACCTATCCAATGCGGTAGACGGATATTCGCCATCTCAAATTGAAAACAGTGTGCAACTTCATGGGCCAGAATGCCATCTCTGCTTTTCTTCGGAAGATTATCAAAACTCAATGTAGCTGCTTCGTTAATAACAATCCAACAGGACTTCAGGGATTGAAAACCAAAGTCAGAAATTTGGAGATTAGTGAGCCAGATACGCAATCTGTTAGGAAACGGAATAGCATACGCCAGTGTTTGATGGTCGATACCATCACCGCTGTTAGAAGTAAAGGTATCTTCATGATTAGTGAGCCTCACCACTTCTATTGGACTTTTCAGGCTATGCCCAATCTTGGGGACCATTCGCAATGCTAGCAGGGTAGCCTCCTCCGCTAATGTGGGATCTGCTCTGCGTGTCTGCGCCGGGGAAGCGCGAGTACCCTTTCCAGTATCTTCCGAATCATTCAGCGGCACAACGCGCTCATAAATGGCATCGAGTTCTGCTGGTGTCAACTCTTCTTCAAAACTGAAAATATCATTGAGTACATGCGTGGCAAAGAGGTGAGTACTCCCGTCAGGTCGCCACTCAGAATCTGCCGAAATGGGGCCAAAATAAGCTTCAAACTGGGCTACCGCAAATTCCTTTGTCAGTCCATTTTCGGCACGCATTGCTTTTAGGCGAGCAAGGTTACTTAAACCGCCATCAGTCGACGGTGGATTGGTGAGTGGGGACGTAGTATCGTTACCGTCTGATGATGGGTTACTGTCAGAACAGCTAGCCAGTCCAAGTATGGTGACAATGAGAACGACACAGGTAATTATTCTTAATAAAAGCGGGATGACAATTCCAGTGCGGGCATCGGAATTAATTTTCAGGGATACGTCCATTCCAAAATCTCTCCAGATACAGAAGCGTTTGTTAGTGGACAGCAGCGCAATCAACATCAACGCAAACCAAAAGCCAAACATTTGAGAGAAATAGGCTAACAAAATACCGTGCAAAGAAAAACACCCTATTCGGGGGAAGACGATAAATTCAGAGTACGGGTCAACACTTCACATTGCTTTTACACCCCTACATAGAGCTAACACATATAGACCAAACATAAGCTTGGATTTCATTTCGAATTTTTGATAGTTTATTTCAAACCCCAATCAATACGAAAACTACAAGGAGATCAAGTGAAAAGAATATTCCTGTTATCACTGCTAATTTTAGTGGTCGGCTGTGGCAGTTCGGGCAGTACTGATACGACAGAGCCACCAGTTACTGGCACAGAAAACAACCTAGGCCCAGTATTTACCAACGTTCGTGACACGGAGTTGCTCGGTACCTTTATCGGAGAGCTATCCAACGGCTGCACAGTCAGCCACGAATTTACTGCAGATGGTCAGTATTTTTTTACCGGCCTGGACAGGATTGTTAGCGCCTCGATTCAGGTTGAAGAATTTGAAAATGATAACTTTTACAGTTACGCTGTTTACGTATCGGACGTAACAGATAACCTGCAAGCGGATTGCGGCGGTAGCAATGATCCTTGGCATACAAGGAACGCAGACCAACCAAATATCTGGCGTCTATTAGTCAGACTTCCACCACCAACCGGCCCTAACGCTAACGACCCTTCAAGCTTGGTCGACGGCACAACAGCAGAGGTACTGGGCATCCGACAGTAGATTATACGAATGCCCGCCGGCACAGTGAATACCGATGGGCGCGAATTAGGCACCTCGCTACTTTGTTTTTAGAGCCGCTAGCGTCCATCCTCACGCTTTCACCCTTTTCATGCTGGGGTCATACAAGGGTTTCAAGTGCACCTTGCAATCAGCCAGCTTTGTCGCGACTTTAAGTTGATAGGTAGCTTGCATAACGTAATCTTGGCTCACACCTGGTTCATACGAAGTCAGACTTTACTTCGCTGAAATTTGGTCCGGTGCTTTCAGCAACGGTACTCGTGTCTTTAATTCAATCCATCAGTTCAGCAGCGACCGGCTGGAATGTGCTGTCAACGGACGGATGAAACACGAATTGATCAACGAATATTTTCAACGTTTCAATGGCAGGAGTGAACTCCATCAGCGACACTGACAGAACTATAACGGCACAGTGCTAGCAGGTAAATAGGCTCCATTTAATTGAAAGAGCCAAACCATGTCTAATCAAACAACATCACGCATACCTTGGAACAAAGGACAGCTAGTTGGCCAAAAACTACCATTAAAGCTCAAAGAAAAATGGGCTGTCAGAGTACGTTTGCAGCTTGCCGATAATTGTCGTGAACTAGCCCTTTTTAATTTAGCAATCGACAGTAAAATTCGCGGCAGTGATTTAGTAAAAATACGCGTCAGTGATATTTCGAAATCAGGTGTAGTCGCAAGTTGAGCGATGGTGTTGCAACAAAAGACCGGTCGTCCGGTTCAATTTGAAATCACAGAGCAGACGCGTGATGCCATTTCGCAGTGGCTAAAGAATGTGAATTTATCGGGAACAGATTTTCTATTCCTCAGCAGACAGAAAAACTCCCAATACCTATCCACAGGACAGTACGCAAGAATAGTTGAAGGTTGGGTAACTGACATTGGGCTAGATGCCAATAGCTACGGTACACATTCACTTAGACGCACAAAACCGACATTGATTTACAAACGAACGAAGAATCTACGGGCTGTGCAATTATTGCTCGGTCATACAAAGTTAGAGAGTACTGTTCGTTACTTGGGCAATGAAGTTGATGATGCGTTGGAGTTAGCAGAGCAAACAGAGATATAAAGTAGGAAGCCTTCTGCTAGTGCATCACAGAAGGATGCTGTAGTGCTAATTATTGGTGTCGAAGTTATTGAGACGAAAGCATAAAGCGGACAGACAGGCATCCGCCTATTCTCAAACCCTAATCCACATGGGTTGATAGGGATGGTGAAAGTAGAACAACCCTTATTGAGCTGGACTGGGTGTCTGAAGTGTCGGTAAAGCGGTCATTGAAAACCGCTGCGATAAGCAGAAGACTCGGTTGACTGTCAATCGCCATCGACTCATTTTTATCGATTCGCAGGCGCTGCCTTTAAGATTATCATTAACGCGACTCCTGACTAATGTCGAAACCCAGTCGTCGGACAGGGACACACCCGAAACTTTTCACGTATATTTTTTCTAGTAAACATGACAGTATGTTATTTTAAGTATTCGCCATGAGGTCGTCGATTCCAGCCTATTTTTTGAAAGCTTTCTTACTCGACAGCTGCGGGATGTTTACTACAGATCAACAATTGATACATCAGTTGATACAGACTGGATAACTGTATTGTTATGAAGTTAATAAATTTTGTCTCTTTTGCGGCTGCTTTTTTCACAGTTTTTGTATTATCAGGGTGCTTGGTACAACCAAATTACGCGGGAGATTGGTTTTCATATAGTAAACGTCCAATTACAGTCAGATTTGGTGCTTGTCGTGACAAACGGGATCAAGCCTGCTCTTTACCGGCCTCTAGGACGATGGTCTTACCTCGAACTTACATTATCTATCTGCCAGAAACACAGTACGCACGTCGATACGATGAAATGCCAGATGTAGTCAACGTCCCCCGATCCGTCGATCTTTCTCTGTCCTACAAGGAAGGAAAAATAATAGGTAGCTCTCCAAAATGGAAAACTGGAGATGAGCCGACAAGGGTAAGAATTACGATACATAGCCCTGGCTACCTTCCTGATAAAATCCAACCCATTGGACTCTCCAAACTGAAGCTAACGGGAGTGCTCAATAATCTGCAAGAATACAACGGTAAACAGTACCTAGGTGAACTAGAAAACGGTGTGTACTACATTAATTGTGGATGAAAAACGCCATTGGGCGATGTCGAAACTAAGTGCAGCTATCATGCTGACTTTGGCAATGAGGTATTTATAAAAGCTCAGTTCCTAGATTTTAGGGCGGAGGGCAGCACTATTGAAAGCGCAATCAAAAGAATTGGTGTTGTCCGTGACCTAATCTGTCCTCAGTTAGAATGTTCACACAGTTTGCCTGAAACTGCCAACGGTCAACCAATTACTTTTCCACGTATTCATGAAGAGCCCGGCTGAAATGCCGACCAGTAAAAGGCATCAATCATTCAGCCGATAAGTCTTTAGATTGAAGGAGAACCATGTCATTCTTATCATTTTTCAAACGCGCGCGCGGGGCTAGACCCAATGGCAGTAAGTCGGTCAAAGATTTCCTGAAAATGGCCGAAGTCCAGCGCCACGCACACTTCGCTGAAGGTTGCGATGAACTTGACCGGCGAACCGACGGGCGTGAGCCAAGTATGGATCTCGACAGGCATGTCGCCTTTGCACAAATTGCCAAACAGAGAACCGCTGATTTTGAAAAGTCGGGTAAACAGCACGACCTTTTGGTGTCAGAACTTTGCTTCACATGGTGTGCTTGCTTAGTACCAGAAGATACATTAGAGGAGCTTAATGACGCCGTGCGTCTTAGCAATGATGCCAACCACGGTGCTCATTTTGCGATGGCGATGTCGCGCGCGCGCGATCAGCTAGGTGAACAATATTTTAAGCCTATACAACACGATGAAGCTGCTATTAGACGTCGCGCAAAAAAGCTTTTGCGTAAGCGGTGGGCACAAGAGGCGACCATATTTGAATCCTACAGTGACACTTGCACAGCTGATGACTTGATTCAGTGGATCAACAATCTCGATGCTGGAACGCTTCATGAATATGCCATTCATTTCAACTGGGATACAAACGACAAGACTTCCCTGGAGGCAATATTAAAGCACCCCGACTGCGACAAGGCAACGGCGATTACAATTTATGGACTTGCGTCTCCAGACTTTTTTGAACGTCCTGACTTCGATCTTGACGACCCAATCGATAAAAAAATGTTCTTGGAAATCGAAAAAGTATTCACTATAATCCTCGACCGATTCAGTACAGGCGGGTTCTCGACAGCGCACTTTACACCCAGCGAAGACGTGGCTCGGCTTAAACGGGACAGAGACATCGCTAAGGAGAATGGCAGTATAAAATGGTACTTACCGGAAGATGCATTCGTCGGGTTCGAAGGTCAACCACATCAGCCGAAGTATGAATTTGACCACGATTCAGGCAAGTTCAGAACGCCATTTGACGAATGGGTAAAGATCGCGGCGATGAAGTAGGCCGTGCTCGAACACAAGCCTCCTGCTCAATTACAAACAGAGCAGTCAATGCTTCGCTGGCCGCACGTAATTTCAGGGGCAGCGGTATTGCCAAACAGCTTGAGGTTATTGACCATGCTGCTTTGGCTAGCAATAACACCTCAGCCCACTTGGGCCAACGATACCACTGTCCGTTTTACAGCCACCATCGGCCGTGTAGTCGGACATGAAGGCGTAGCGCTATCCGCTGCAAACAAAGAAGTACAAGGGGAAATAAGATTTACGGATTCCAATCACCTTCAGCCTGGCTTTTATGACGGTCACACTTGGCAAAATGCTGTTAAACAAATCACCTTCGAAGCGCCAATCAACGCTACCTTCACAGGGATGGGGGTTGCCCAGTATCCAGACCATAACTTCATATCCGTGTTTTACAACCCCGATAAGTGCCCCCAAATTGGCATCTTGTGCTCAGCAAGTGGTACGTCAAAATTCACACTGACTGATGGGACGGAAACTGACCTTAAAGCTTTAAGCTATCACATCCATCAACCGGAGAGCGAGAAGTCCCCCCCACCTCAACTGGCTGCTGTCATCGAACGCTTCATTGCGAATGCAGTGAACGGGACAACCCAAGTACTTGTGCGCTATCACGGCAAAGACAGTCGTGAAACGGTCCTTACGCTCGTCATGACAATAGACGCGATAGTGCGTACGAAATAGGAAATTGGAGTGAAGTTCTCTCCGGCCAATCCAAATACTCAGGTTGAGCATATCGTGCGTAATTTCGATATTGCCAAAGCGTCAG
Organism: Laminaria ephemera; assembly: GCA_036873875.1. Classification (NCBI taxonomy): domain Eukaryota; class Phaeophyceae; order Laminariales; family Laminariaceae; genus Laminaria; species Laminaria ephemera. The sequence goes on along the minus strand of JAYJMJ010043843.1, from coordinate 4,153 downwards.
TGTAGAAAATTCATCTACGATTAAGTTGTCGTGGCTAAAAAGGAATTTAGTTACGACCGGATTCGGTGAAGGCATGCAGGAATTGCTCACTTGAAAAGTCTAGCAGTGACTAAATATTCATATTTGCCGGCACTTTGCCAAAACCGATTACCTGAGAATGTGTTTGTTATTCAGTTCGTCGTTGACAATCATCATGATTCTGAAAAGCACGAGAACGGTATTATTACACTACAGTTTGAGACATGGGTTAGTCCGTAATAGATTGAAGCTTGTACAATCGAGGGCAACAGAAACAGTTATTGTTTGAATATGAAACCCTATGTGCTGTTGAGCATGTTGTCATTTTTGGTCATTGGCTTTGGTTGTAGCGACGGTAATTTAAATGAAGAGCCGGCTATCGATGATACTGTTGTAGTAGATACCGACCCGCTTTTATCAAATACAGTTCTTGTAAATTTTGATATTACAGTGCCAGCTTACCAATCTAATGACTTGAAAATCATAATTGATGGAGTTGGTAGTGAGGTGTTAGCCGAGTGGGTGGGCGGTGAACTTTGGTTTGCGTCGGCAGAGCTTCCTGTCAGTACGGAGCATCAATTGAGTGTGAATTTCTTTGGTCTAGGTGGAGGGATTAGACTGGGCACTTACGAAGCTCCGTTCATAACGGGCGTTAACGCATTTGAGTCTCTCGTGATCACTGCTAACGACTTTAAAACTCTTCATGACCTTGATGGGGACGGTGATAGCAACATTGAGGAATTGAAAGCGGGTGGTAATCCATTTGTAAATGGTTATATCGGACTTGACCAAGGGGAGGTGCGGGAGAAAATATACATACCACTGTTTCATCAACTCACGATAATGGACCTTGAGGCTAAGCTCCCAAAGGAACGCCCCTTTTTTGAAGAAGCAGCATATCAACAATTCGACGCACTAATCATTGAGAAAACCATGCTAGATGAATTGGGCACGGGCTCGGTAACATATATTAGGGAGTACGAAGACTCTGTCAGTACAGGTTATAGAAAAAATGTGTATAGCCGAATCAACAATGGAGAGTCTGTCATTTGGTCACAAACCCGTGAAAGCCGTGGTGGCCTTCTAGAGAGTGGCCCCGAATCGGCGCAAGTTACAGAGGGTGGGTTTAGAGTTACAACAACAGTGACGGGTGATCAATCTCGTGATCAGAAAGGTGAAGAGTTTGGTTCGGGAAGGAATGGCGACAAAGTTTACAGTTCAAATTTTGGGGACTATCAATTAACCGGCTACACGCTGCAAGGTAACAACGCAAAATGGTGTGATCCAGTTTCTGGTTCGATTAACAGAACTGTTTTTTGGAGAGGTGCAACCACTTTAATGAACATTAGAAAGCAAATTGATGATCAATATTGGAAAGTCACATGGTTGCATCTAGCGACAGGTTGGGAGGATCAATATTGGGTAAAGTCAATTGGAAGCTTCTACTGTAATTTGGCAGATCAATAAAAGTGTGTACCCCCTATTGCTTTTTCAGTAACCTTATTATAGTCAGGTTACTGAATGACATTAGGGTTTTGCTTACATATGATTTTCATATAAGATCATATCTTATGGAACTTCATACATATCGCTGCGTAATGAATATTGAACACACTTGTTGCACCGTAGTAATCTCGGTCTAATACTAAGAAATTGTAAAGTGTGCTACCGAATACATTATTATCAGTTTTACGGAAAATCTAGTTTTTTTTATGAATAAGACTGATCTATATTTGATGATCGATCACTCTAGTGGCTACAGACGTGAAATCGCTGTACGCAGATTAGGAATGATAGGTGACCCTCTTGATATAGCCTTACTTATTACCCGTGTTAACGACTGGGTACCACAGGTTAGAGACGCTGCCAAAAATGCCCTTATCAGTATGCTTCTCCCTGTGCATGCGCATGTATTTACTGCATGCCTGCCCGATATATTTCACCTGAACAATTGCGGCAGAGAGAACCATAGTGAGTTCATTACCAAAATAATTGAATACTTAGTACTGCCTGAAAATAAGCATGCATTACTAAAGGCTCTAAATTCCGATAAATTAAACGTCACGATATTCGCTATGAAACTCGCATTGGAATATGTTCCAGAAGAAAGGGAGCAGATCACGCTAACCTGTCTCAGACATTCGGATGTACTGGTTAGGAAGATATCAGCTGATAACCTCCAACATCTTTCTGCCTCAAAATTAACAACGGCTCTTGAAATAGCTTTAAAAGACCCGTTTATGCCAGTTAGACGCGAAGCTTTTAAGATTCAGCTAAAATCTCAACCGGCAGCGAAACAAGTGACTGCTCAAAAACACCTATATGACAAACACTCATCAATTCGTGAAATAGCTATAAATACACTTTTGAATTCAGGTACAGATGTCAAAAGACTATATTCGAATTCTCTATTGGATCAGTATGCAAGCATCCTCCAAATAAAATGTTCTATTCTCGGTCTTGCAAAGCTCAAGGCTTACGATGAAACGTTAAATATTCTGCGTCTCCAAAATCACAAAACGCCATCTATAAGAAAGTCTGTGATTCAAGCATTAGCCACAATGCATGCCGAGGAATATAAAATGACCTATGTGGGTCGCTTATCTGATCAATCGCTCAACGTGGCAAACGAAGCGTATCGAATAATCTCTAGACAAAAAATAAGCTTTAAATCAGATGAAATTTCTAAGGCGATACCTCTGTTTTCATATCCCCATACGTTAAAACTTGTCTTACGGGCGATGAGACATTCGAATAAATGGGAAAGGCTAATATTCTTATTACATTTGTTAAACGTTACTTCTGCAGCTGATCACGATAACAACGATTTGTTATTTGAGGAGCTAGGGGCATGGGATCGTGATGTTAACAATAGCTACAACCAACCAACGGAACAGCAAATCATCACGCTAAGAACAGAATACGCTCATTGCTCAGCCGCAGTAAATTCACACGCATATAATTCAATTGAGTTTACCTTGAAAACTAATAACGTACTGTAATCGTGAGCTCCAATACGCGCAGTACGTAATTATAAGTACTTCATAGCAAGCACTGAGCACAACCGTCGCTGACGGGGGTTGTTAGACACTATGTTGTAAAGTTGGGTCTGCATAGTCTTGCGTAGCGTCTTTAACGGGGTTAGAGTAATAATATGGATTTGTCGGAAATACAATCGTGTCGAACAATCTTGAAATGCAATTGTTCAAATCGATGGCGCAAAGCTTCGCGAGTCGTGGGGCAATCCATGATGGAATCGGAGATTAGAGGAATCACTGATTTACAGTATTTTGATCTACTATTGGATTTGGTGGCGAGCGGTATATTGCAAGGTAGGGGATCCATGGATGATATGAAAACCTATGAAGTAAGCCTGGTTGGGTAGCTTCGGGCTTATACAAAAATATCATCAAGCCAAAATTTCGTAGTTTTGATACTGGTTCCTTTTCATACTATTTTTCGATGAAATAAGTGATGGTAATGAGTATTGGTTGACAGGGATTGGGTGTTGCAAGGGGATAGTCTCCACAACGAGACTATTGTACTATCCGGCGTGGATTTATTACTGAACCAATACCCTCAGATCAGTAATAATTTATTCCCACAAGTATTGCCGATGTAACGCCGCTGGTGTCGCCGATGGGCAAATCTACGCTGGTGTAATTTATTCGCGCTTGTATATCGAATATATAGTTCTTGTTACGGTGAATTTCATAGCCAACACTTGAAACCATTCCAACGCCTGAATAGTAATTCGTTTCCCCAGAGTTATCAATCTCCAAGTCATAGAAAACAGGGGCATCTAAACCTACGCCCATACCGCCTAATACCCACATTTTGTTAGACAAAAAATATTGTGCTGATACGAACACTCCGCCAAAATCTCTCAATCTTTTTCGATCTGACAAGTCGTATTCATAAACAGAAACAGAACCATTTAACAATACGGCCAATTTGGGGTTTAGCATGTAACCAATTTTCCAATTTAGAGCAAGATCGGTATTCTTGACCGTTTCATCTGGAAATTTCAGACTTGAATTAGCAACGCCCATTGCGAAACCGAACATAAGTCCTTCTCTGGTTATATCACTTCTGTTTTGTGCAAGTGTTGGAAAACTAAACACACAACAAATTG
>JAYJMJ010043735.1:0-21135 GCA_036873875.1 Laminaria ephemera | reverse complement strand
TCCCCTTGCTGGTCTTGGCCTCCGGTCGACCCCCCCCCCCCCCCCCCTCCTAATCCCCACCCCCCCACTCCCGTGAGGCCCCCCGTTGGCCCTTCTTCCCATAGTCACCCAATAGCCGTCTTCGGCTGGTTGCCCTGTTCACGGGCCTCTACCCCTTGGCTCCCACCCTGCCCCTTCATGCCCTTCCCTCTCACTCCCCCAATAGCCGGCCTCGGCCGTCAGGTCCATGTGCTGGCCTTTGGCTCTACTCCCTGGTAGCCACCTTCCCACCTCCGGCCCTCCCTTCCTCCTCACCCAGTAGCCGTCCTCGACTGTTTGGTCTGCGCGCTGGTCTCACCCCCCCCCATCCCACCTTCCCCCCTCTGCCCCCCACTTCTGAAGTCCCCAGTAGCCGTCCTCGGCTGCTTGCTCTATCTGCGGACCCCTGTCCCCCGCTTCCCATCTCCCCGTATCTAAGAGTCGGCTGTGTTGCGCCGCATTCTGACTGTGAAATATTATTTCTTGGCCAAAATAACCCCCCCCCCCCCAGGCCTCCGTCTCATAGGAACCCCCCAACGTTCATGGGGTTGGCCCATGCTGCTCTGCGGCTCACGCTGGTGATGCATGTCTTGGCTGCGCGGCTCCCTGTGCCGCCCATGGTGACGTGAATTGCTTGCGGGTTCATCAAAATCATCTACCATGTATCTACCTCTCTCTCGTTCACGCATCTTGTAACAGATCTTCTGCTCTACCTCTCTCTCGAATTATTCCATCCGCATCTCATGTTCCTGGTTCTCCTCTTCTTCCCCTTCTCTGCATCGTACCGATTCATCCAAACCCTCTCTCTCACCAACAGCACCGTTGCCTGATATCTGGTATGCCTGCTTGCTCCCCGTTTACACGGGTCCGCCTCCCTCTGTTGCTCCCCTGTCTGCCACTCTTCTCGAGCCCTTCTTTCCTCAGACGCTCCGTCTCTTCCAGCTCCTTCCTCAACTTTCTGATCTTCGCCAGGAAGCAGTCTACCCGCTCTTGCGAAGATGACACATTCTCGAATGGTGTGCCAGACACGATTGCGATCGGGCTCACTACGTGCTATCCCTCTACCCTTTACGCCTTGCCGTCGATCCCCTCTACTGCTGCTGCTGCTGCTGCTGTCGCTGCCGCGTTGACACTACTTCATTTCACCTCTACCGGTACCGGTGCCCGATGTTTCCTGCTGTTGTGCTGTTGCTGTACCGCTGTTGTACTGCTGCAGCCGCTACTGCTGTGATTCCTTGATGTTTGCCTCTTACCCCTGGAACTACCCCATCCCCTCCCTACTCCCCGGTTTCCACATATTCCCTACCCCGTTCCTCCAAACTCCAGATTGTCAAGACATTCCCACATTTTGATCGATTGAGAAATTGGATAAATTGAATGGACATTTTGGTTTCTGTACAAATCGCGTGTTTTTCGATGTACCAACTTTGGTTGGGTAGGCATTGGATAGGAAACATATATTGATAGTATTGAAACCGTCCAAATCACAATCCATGGCCAACCCAACCGAAAAAAAAACAGCAAAACGTTAGTTTAGTTTATGTTTGTTTCCACCACTTTTTTAATTTCTCGACAATTATTTTTGTGGGTTGGTTGGCCTTGGGCTGTTGAATTCGATGGTTTCAATATTATTTAAATATATTTTCCAACCCAAGAGAGTTTGGAGATAGCAAACACTCTAAAAATATGTTAGTTGGTTGGTATGTTGTTTTATCGAGACAATGGACCTTTGGTGGATCGATCGTCACGTCAGCACGACCACCGGCTACGCCCGTGTTAACAGTCAATAGTATTTTTTTTAGTTTCCAGTTTAAAATAGCACTCGGATAACTCGATATATTGACCGTTTCGTACGGAGGGTTAAGAGGTTCTGTACTGCCGTGGCAGTAGTAGGGTGTCTGCGATGTCCAAACTCTATTGGGCTGGAAAAAACAAAATAATAGTATTGAAACCGGCGAACTTCGTCGCCCAAAGCCAACCAACCCACGAAAAAAAAAGGTGAGAAATTAAAAACAAATCGTGGAAAAATTAAACCTAACCTAACTTTCCGATGTTTTTTCATTGGTTGAGTTGGTCATGGATTGTGATTTCGACGGTTTCAATAATATTACTATATGCTTCTTAGCCAACTACCTTCCCAACCAAAGTTTGTACCTCGCAAACACGCTAGGGTTTTTGTTTACTCTTTTCGTTGTTTAAGTTGCCCGTTGAGAACCAACTGCACGTTGCGTACAGTCTCTCATTCCGGGACGGGTCTATACGTCTCTTTATTTCAGCCTTCCTTGTAAGTTCTGCGTTTGTGGATCTGCGGTGTTACTCTTTATGCTGTAAAACATTTGCCGTTGAGCACCACCTTCTTTGCTTATTGGGGCAGCTGGTTGAGTTCCCGAGATTTGCGTTCCGTCTTTCCGCTTTCGAGGTTGCAAAATAATGGCTGAGCGTGCCGTTTAGCGTCCGTCCGTAAACCTCCAGTAGAGTTTACCACATATTCGAGAAAACGGTTAAGGCTCACTGTATACGAGACGAAGCGGGTTATCCCTACATTGGTTGATTGGGTTTGATTGGGTTGGGGTTAGGGTTAAGGATAGAGTTAGATATAATTCACAGTCTATGTTAACCATTTCTTGAATAAGCGATAAGCTACCCTCTGAGAAAAGTCAGTTGGTTCTGGTTTAGCGATATTGGCCGGTAATCCCAAGATCTCCACATCCCATTAGTACCGTACAAGCCGTTGTGGTTGCGCAAGCGTCCCCCGGTGGTTCAGTAGTAAGGCTCATAACTATGGAGGTCGATATCGTAGGTTGAAGGGCCACAAGGGAGTATTTCTGACAAACTGACGGCCTGAAAGTGCGAGATCGCGAGTTGGCGATATTAGATGCAAATCGACGAGCTTAATGAGCTGAAAACTGGGCCCTTCATCGTGTTCCAATGTCAGCTCCCTACGTTGCGAAACTCGGCAGGTCCGGAGTGCCCGAGGGAGGAAAGGGAAATAGCGGTGCACGATCCCTCCACCGCCGATTTATGAAGCTTCAACAACGCCCCCTGGATCCCTCCCTTGCGTGGAGGAGCAATGCGCTGCACCTCTACCAGCTGTCTTGGGTATATCTGAACAAACAGCACGGAAAAACATAAGGGACCCACTTTTGCGGGGACGAGATGCGGCACTGGCCCGATTTCTAGTCTACACTCTAGAGCGCCATTCATAGAATTTAGACTACCTGCCAGGTGGCTGCCAGCCTTTTCGGGTCGAACGCGGAGACACCAAGTGCCTCGTCTCTACGTGAACGATACCGACAGTTTGCCATGACTCGGTTTGCCTCCGAAACCAACGACACTAGCGAGCGGCACGGTGGGAACAAATTTGTCGCCTTTCCTCTGTAAATGGTAATAATGTGTGCGGCGCCAATTTCAGTCGACCGGCAAAAAAAACCTCTCACAAGCAAACCTTATAGATCGTGTGGAAGAGCAACCTGGAGAGCAAATCGCGCGGTCTCCTCCTTCCCAATGTTCCCAAATATCGAGTGGCGCAACCAAGGAATTCGAGTCATCAATCGCGACTTCCACCTTGCCGACTCCCGATCCTCAAACCACGAAAGGTGTTTGCCGCGTCCGAGTCGTTAAAATTAAATCCTAGCTCGTAAAACGATAACTGGTATATATTTCGATATTTGTTTCTTTAGGAAGAAGCAAAGAGTCCGGACACAATGGGGGTGCTGGATGTTGCTGTGTGTCGAAATATCATGTTAGTGCGGGGGCCGACATGCAAAAATCATATTAAAATGTTCAACTGTGTGTATGGTGGTTGGTAACATGCATGTAGCTGGTAATAGGTACGAAAATACGTGGTTAGCTGGGTTAGACGTGTAAGGGTGTGGTGCCCTGTTTAACGATTAGGAACGAGTTCTGCTGGTCTGTATTCGTATGAGTCCATACACCTGAGATATATATATCGTCGTACCACACGTACACGCCCGGCTTTGCACATTTGTTGTATTGTTTTCGTGGAAGAAGACGAGAGTATGATTACATCCATTGAAAGTACATTGAAGTGACGTGACTAAGTTTACTTCCATGGAAGTAAATGGAAACTCCCGCGGAGGTCCAACGACGTCCGTCGACGCCTCTGTTAGCGTTTCCGTCGAAATCCGAGCGACTTCGTTGGAGGGTAAGGCTACTTCTGCAAGCCATCTCTACTTCCCTGGAAACTACTTCCATAGAAGCTTCAACGTGCTTCTAATGGAAAAGCGAATATTTGAGTACTGCAGGCACAAACGTCCAACTGCCAACCCACACTGAGGGAGTCTCGTGCACAAGACACAAAAGCTTGCTGCGGGCGGGAATCTGCCATGGGGTTCAACGTGGGCTTTGGTCGGCGTGTTCAAGAATTGGGATGATTTTTGTAGACGGTGGCTTAGGGCGTTCAACCCGTTTCCCCGATTGTTTTTGCCTACACGGCCTCCGGACCGTTTTGCTAGGTATATTGAATCAAGGACTATCGCCGACATGGACGTTCAATCATCCGCGCAAGAGCCATGACAGACGAGAACTACCAAGCCAAGCGGGTGCCGTATCCACTGTTGCGCTGGGTGCCCCAGATCGTGTTCGCATAGTATGTCGTGTACCCACACGACATATTAGGTGATGCCATAAAAACAATCGGTTGGCGTTCTATCCGTACTATAACGTTACCGTATTGCTGAGCCACTTCGTTAACCTCGTTGTAATATTGGTCTAGAGCAGGGGGGGTAGGGAAAGATAGGCACACGTTAACTTCAACTTTTCGTCGAAACAAAAGCAGAGGAGGTGTGGGGAAAACGCCCGAAGGGCGGCCTGAAGTATGAAGAGTAGAAAGGCCAATGACTGGAATCCTGCGGTAGCGTGCAAGCAGGGAACGTCGACCAGGCGAGATTTGGCCCGGATGCTTGCATGATCATTGGACAGGAAGACAAGAACATGCGGAATTCAGGTTTGTGAAGCGAGGGTATTAACAAATAGTATGTTCAAGCAGAAATACAGCCAAACGAAACGTATACCTCGTAGCGAACAAGACACAACACAGTGAGGCCTGTGACCCATTGTATGGCAAGATGGCGGTCCATGCAGTTGAACCAGTCGTTCCTTTGACAAGAATAGACTCTGCGTGGACACCAAAAGTAACGCCACATCATCTAATCTGAATATACCCGCAATTAATGTTGGCGTGCTGGTTTGGCGTCTGCTAATACAACAACCCACTACGGAAGGCCGATTTTGTTGCATGGCCAGGAAACGAAAGCCTCGGTAATCGTTTGCCGGGGTTTGCGCGTTATTCAAAATCAAAAGCGTTTATACATGTTGGCGTTTGCACCGGATACGGCTTGTAGACCATGTGTTGGCGATGCCGCTCAAGTTGGGAAACGGTTACTCATTGTAACGTGCCAGGACTACCACGGCCGACCAGCACAATTCTGACGAGTAATGTTCGCTGGGGCCTTTTTACGGCGAATACTGTTTGAGTGCATCCCATTTCCTGCATTATTCGTTGTCAATTCCTCGTAGATGATGTCAAACTTGTTTTCGAAAACGCTATATAAGTATGTTCGGCGAAATGATAGTATAACCTGAACCACACCCAGACAAACGGTTCTTACTTGTGCCGACTTGCGTTTCCGACGCATTTCTGACGCTAAAATGTCCGAACCGAAACAGGTCCGTGGTTTCTACCTGCACATGTAATGGGGTCTGTAAAAATGTGTTATACCAATGATCGGTACGTACGCATGCACACAATAGACCGGCCACTTCATTCCATTAACACCGGTTACAGACTTTGATATGGTACACGTTGGACCTCCGAGAATACTCTACGGGGGAAGACTGTCTGCACGTCGGCCACATGCGGTCCACGGACGGTCGTTTACTTCGAGCGAGACAAACGCGGAGCACGTCCGTATAAAGAGATCAGTCAACGTCAGTGGCAGACAGTAGGCCGATAAAGCTGTCCTGCGGCCTTCTCACGTAAATTCTCAGGTGCTAACTAGGTCGTGTAAACCTTTAGTAATTCAGCACTCTTCAAATAAATACATTCCACAAGTGACTGGTCCTACGGTAGGGGGCCTGCCCTTATTTTCACTACCGCGTTCAGGCCACTCGGGCGAGTGACTCATTATTTCTCTCCAAACAAGATTTTTTGTTTTGTTGGCGCAGCGCAAGTGACAAGAATCCCAAGGTAGTGCATACCACCAAGTAAAAAAACATACAAGCTGGAAGACCGCAAACAAATAGGGTAGTCACTCTTGCGAGGGTCTCTAGACGGCTGACGAAACATCGAAAAATATACCTAGGACCAGTCAAGCAACCCCAATTCTTGGACGAAACACGCAATGGCTACATACACAAATACTGATGTCAGATTCCTCAGGGCACAACGAAAGCTTCACGGGCGTTACAATAATAGACATGATCATCGTGGTGAGTAGTGCTGCATGTTCTGATATGGTTGTAGACCAATACGAACAGCCATGATACATATCCATCTACCTGGATATTTTACAGGCATGTTTGCCAGTGACAACCGGGAGCTGGCTTGAGGCCTGCTTTTGTACAAACCCAACCTCTGGCTGAGCCGTGCATTCCGCAACACTCACAGCACTCTGCTGACAATACACCCCATAACAAAAACCTAACAAAAAATGCGCAGTCGCTACATAGCCAGGCACGAAGGTGACAAATGCCTCCAAGCACAACGAAGTCTTTATAGTGTTAGCAGATACAGTTGTGGTTAACAGTGCTTCAGGTTCTGAAACAACTGTGCATACAAATTCAAACGAACACCGATATACCTAGCCACGTCCCTCGTTACTAGATGGCCATGGTTGTTGACCTGCGAATTATCTGGAACAAAGCTGAGCAATGAGGGCAGAGTAACACAGCTCCTCTTCCGGTTAACGGGCAGTGTCGAGGGCAATTATCCCTAAAAACCTAAACTTAATTCTACTCACGCTTCACCACGAAATACAGATGGAAGACAGCCCTCGCTGGAGCAAATTCATAAAACAGAACAACACCACAGCCGTCAGCCACACAGAGGTCGGAGACATCCTGATTCATTCATAAAATGTGGGTGGCACCAAGTCAAAGCGGGCAACACTCATCACCCGTTCTATTAGCGACAATATGGCTCCCCCGTCCCGTGTGGGACGTGACGCCAGTGGTTCGACGACACTACACCACATAACATACAGTCAACAAGATCATGCTCCATATTTCGGAGCAGGAGGTGGCAGTCACGTTCAACGCAATACATTTCATCAAACCATCAGGCCAAACCTGATTATCTAAAGCTGGAGAGGGTTTCATCAGCCGGTACACTAAAGAACCCCACCAGTATCCATAACAGCGACTTGAACAAAGCCGCATGGCACATATCAGAACCTTGTTGCTCCAACCGTACCCGCCCCCGCTACATTTATAGTCGGAAGATTACGTTTTCTTGGAAACCTCGACGTCAATGTTGTCGGTCGAAGCGCCTGAACAAGCATAATTGCATGCTTCCTGCCGAATGCGTTCATCGTTATCGTTTCAGCTATTGCAGTTTTGTCAAGGAACAAGGCATCTCCATGCGCCACGAAGAGCTGCACAGAAGCGCTCACCGCTGTTCAACTCTTTCACCTACGTGGGAGATGGTGTGCCCCGTATCGGGTGCATACAGGCAACAGCTAAACACCACGCCGCTGATGCATGGGGGTCGTATTCTGTTGAAACAGTATAAGGTGATGCCTAGTGCATATTTGGTGGACTTCGTCCATGCAGTCAATCAAAGAACGCGAATCAAACGTTCCTAACGGTACAACGAACGGTGGTGCCGGTTGTTTTAGCACTGGTCAGCCCCCATGAAAGCGTCTCCGCTGCACCTCTTGTTGGCAACGAAAAACGACCCGTCCGTTTCGAGCCTAATCGTCTCGCCCTTCATTAGGCGGAACTCGTAGGGCTCGTTCTTTGGAAAGGCCACCACCTCCTGCGAACGAAAACGAACAAACTCAAGCCAAGGGCGAGTCAGCATACACTTCCTTTACTCGTGTAGCGCCAGTCGTCTCTGCCTTATCAAAATTACCGTTACTGCAGTCGACCTTTCGCTGCTCAGCAATCGTTTTCAATGGCTTCAGGTATCCGGGACACTGTGTGATCGCGGTCAAAACCGGAGTGCCGTCTGCAGGTGTTCGGATATCACACTAGTTATACTTGATGCGTGTGCTCACATGCTGCACAATTCGCACACCTACCATCTCCCCGAGGGTCAGCCCTTCCTGTCCGTCGAACCTCCAGTGGATGCCACACATTTGCCTGCAAATCATAGCACACAAACAACCGGAAGTATGTGCGACAACGCAAATCACGGTTTCGTCGAAGCATGACGCAATTCTGAAACTGTGTTTCACGGCATCTCGAGGCGTGAGACGTGGTCAACGCGTATCTATACGGATCAATAAGATTTGCTCTAAACAATAATTCTCAAGAATATTTCGCCAACTCTTGCTGTACCTGCCGAATGCGACGTTGATAGTCATTTTGTCGAATTTCTCCCTCGTACGTCAGGCAGTAGTTGCCGGTGTAGGGAAGAAGGTTCAACCCTTCAGCGTCGGGGAACACGGGGTTATGAACGCACGAAGCGCCTCGCTCCAGGCGGACAAGAGCCTGAGGTTTATGGTGGTGAGACGAGGTTGTGACTACCAAAGGTCATATGTCGTGTTGGTTTCGTTTCGCGGGGCGACGTTGGATATCCCCCGTGTCTTCTGTGACGACACCAAGGCGAAAACTTCCTAAGTTGCCATTTGGCCACGAAACGAAGTATGCGCACAGTTCAGCAAGATAACGTCGAACAACCGGAAACGATTGACGTCCATTTCGAGAGATGGCAGTGCATCCCAGGACTAAGTCGGCTGTAAACAAAAAGCGTCTGTACAACACCCGCGTTGGCTAGTAGTTCACAACCGATATGTACCGTGCCGTTACAACGTGTTCGAAACTCATAGCGCTCCGGTAAACAGAATGTCTTTTTACGGCGGTCGCCAGATACTTGGCAACGGCCTTGCCGATAAATATCATGAGGGTTGGTACGGAACGTTTCATTGGAACAACACATCTTTCTAAATGTACCGCACTCATCTAGTGGAACAAACAAAGACTTAGAAACGGATTCCCCTTCGCTTCCCTGGGAACCTGTATGCTATTGGACAGCTGGGATGTGATTACACCACCCTTATCCCTGTGCCGACAAGTACCGGCATGGCCACCGTGGTTCTAGATCACAGCGACTTTGGTGAGCGATGTCTGCAGCTCACCTTGAGTGCCGTTGCGAAGGCGCCGTTCTGCACAGCGTGCCCACATGGGTACGATAGGTGAGTTGGCGACCCCTCGTTGACAGCCTGTGAAACCAAAGACCAATCACAACACGATACACAACGGTGACGCACAGAAGCAAATCCGGCCAAGGTTGCTGCTCAGTTGGTGTATGAGCGTCCTCTTTATACATTTCTAAACGGCACACTCTACCAACCCGCTATGTCCACCTTCTGGGACGAGACTGCTAACATGCTCGTGTTTCATGTGTTTAGTGGGAGTCATTACCACTGCCTTTATGATACGGCTGTCAAGCGCGATTTGTAGCTACGATCATGGAGGGATTATGGCAGCGGGTGCCGGTATGTACACATTTATGTTGGTCTAGAAGCATGATTGCAATAGAAAGTCTGACATTTTGAGATTGCATTCGTTTTATAGTTGGGCGGATGGACGACGGAGACATTGGCCAGATCGGTATGTTCTGTCACTGATTGACACAGTGGTGGACGAGATCAGCACGATAACACCGCACATGGGTTGCTTCAACAGCGAAAAACACGAGTGCATTTGTATCTGGCCGTTGTGTCATTTAAGCTGCCGCATGAATCGGTCTGTGCATCTCAACTTGCACTGCCGCTATTGCGCGTTCACAAGTAGTGTTATTAGTCAACTGCGGCGGAAGGTATGTGCGCCCGTGTCTTCCCCTCCTTCCGTTGACCTCTACATTCCGGTCCTGCACTCTCCTGAACAACGCCCGGTTGTTGAGAAGCGACTCGTCGAATTCTACGTCGAGGTCGCCGTAGATCACATTGTGGAGGGTTCCAGCGATGGCCTGGCACGTCGACCGATCCAACAATATCGGCAGAACGCGAAGGAACGGGGGAACGTTTAGCGGGAATGGGAACTGGTTCATTTACATTAGAATATATCCTACCCACAAATTTCACACCCAGGCAGAATGTCAACCGATGTTTTCTCGTTAAAAATGGCCAGACAGTTCGAGGACTGACTGACGTGATTCGCGGAAACAGTCTCGATAACCATAGACTGTGGTGCTTCGTTGGGACCAGGTTGGAGGGGTCTCATTTTCCGTCTATCATACCCTTCATGATATATAGCCATTCAGTGCTGGTTTGATAGTGAAATCTCACCTCCGGACGTGCGAACACGTGCACGTTCCACGTTTAGCACAATTAGGGCCTCTGGGCCAGGTCGGCGTTTCCGACGATCCTCATCACGTGAGACACGCCGTGGTTGACGAAACCAACCTGGAGGCCGCTCTCGTCGTACGGATCGTCGAAGCCGGCACGGGGGATAGCTCCTTCCTCGATAAGAATCAGTGCGGCTCGGTTCGACTCCCTACAACGGGCGGACGGCTCACATGTGGTTAGCTATTCATCTCTCTTTCGACATAGATGCATAGTGTGTAAGTCCTAACCCATGAACGCCAAGCGAGTCCCGGGTATTACCGGGAGCGCTCGGTATAGTGAAGGGAGGATGGGAATTTCGTTTTGAATTGGGTGTAGGGTTTTTCGTATAATCTTTGTTTGGACTTGCAACCACTGGTTGTTGCCACGCCCATTTAAACAGCAACCTAAACTTGGTCTAGTAGCCTTAGCTGCAGCAGTGGTAAAGGCAGTGAAAGACCATAGTATCGTGCTCACGTATTGATCGTGTCGTTGACTACCATCCTTGACAGGCCACGGGAGTTGCGGATGTACCGCTTCATGGAGTCTTCCTGCTCCGGTGAGTCAGGCTTGCCTCCGTTCTGAAGAAAGCGCGAAGGGACGGAGAATTATCCTGAGGCTAAGGAGAGTAATTAACTCGGCATAATCAGCGCAGGCAGTCACCTGTGGGTATGGCACTTCTACACTCGCCGCGAACGCAATCATGCAACGTAGATTTGGATCTAATTTGGATGATATACGATATATATTCGTGTTGCCATGCCCGAATATCAACCAACAGTATGCCTTGAATTTCGGATACGCACGGGGTCGTTGTTCGAATGTCCTTTCATCGTTTGAACTTCGTCAATAGGACGCGAGCCGCATCAGATGTACTGCGTGAACAGCTAGAACCCACTGGTTTCCCTTTAGTCTTTCCCTCTTTCCCTCCCCATCTCCGGCGAATGATCATTGTGGGCGCACGGGCCGTTCATTTCCGATTGATACGAACATTCTGTGATATGGCTCACCTGAATGCGGAGCCATTCGTCGTAGTCGACCATGTTGTCCACTCCAGGACGCAAAGGTAGTCTGCTGAGGATTCGCCGCAATGGGGTCGATCGTGAAGTCCTTCACCAGTAGCTACTTGGGCACAAACCAGAGACAAACGACCACATATTCGAGGTAAGACGTTACTCAGCAGTGTACGCTTATCATCCGGAAGAACTGCTTCCAACTTGTACCACATCACAGCAGCAGTGGTATGATCTAGACACAAGCATGTGTGACATCATATAACCAAATACCAGCAAAACAGAACACCAGCGTCATAGCCAGCACCTAACCATACTGATCTGCTTCGTGGTCTTCTTGATGCCGCCATCCATCTCAACCAAGAGTAACTTAGTGCTGGAACAGGTGGGTAAGGCGTCGGGGCAGGTCTGTAAACAGCGCACACCGAGAACGGGATGGTACACCGTTCCTGGGAAACCAAGGGTCCAGTCTCGACACAGGTGGCAGAGGACCGGAACAGCTGCGACTGCGGATCCGCTCTGCCATCCGACTCGACAGCCACCGCGTTCATGTTGGCGAAACCCGGTATGGTAGCCAAGTTGTCTGACGATTATGAAAGTTAATAAACATGTTGGTAATTAAAACCTTAAAACAAATAGTCGAGTGAGAAGTTGTCGATAAAACACAAGCACCGTTGGTGATATAAATATCGACGCCCAAACGGAATGTTTTCAACATCCTTTTCGAATTTGTGGTGCGGAATATGGTGCAACGAGCGCAAGCCTTGCATGCATAGAAACGCCGTCTAGCACTGGCTAGAGCCTAAACCTGGCCTGTTAAGCCAGAGAGACAAGCGTAAGCATGATCTCATTTCATACGCAATAATAGTACGGCGGGTCGAAGCCACTAAACCACCCTCAAGTAAGACTTGGAAGCGCCGGGCCACCAAGTCGCTATCTGATAGCTATTGTAGTTGGTGCTCTGAAAACTGGAATCCGTTACTGGTGGCGGTGGGGTGGTGATGTTTACGTTTGATCAGAGTACAGTGAATTTCGATATTCAAACTCTCTGGAACTAGGATCAAGCCACTTGTACATATCTGCAGCCGCCACGGTTGCCTCGTCTTCTTCACCGTATTTCGAGAACGGCACATCCCGTGTCAAGGCCATCCAGCACAGCTCCGCCATTTGAGCAGCGTGAGAAGGCAGTGTCAACAATACGTTCCATCCGATGAAACGGAATCTCAGAGGGCACCCAAAACAAATGTCTAGAACACACTCGAGCAAGAAGGGCAACGCCAAACCGACCAGCCCTTACGTCTTCTAAAAGGCAACGGTGTTTACCAGAGTCAACCCCGCCTCGAATTCCTCCACAGGCTGAAAATGGCAGAGTTTCACCTCAAACAACTTGAGAATGTTGGCTACGTCGGTGCCTAACGCATCTAACGTCCACAACTTACCAGGTCTTCGGAGTTGATCGCCGAAGCACTAGGGATGATCGAGGCAGAGCTGTGGTGGAAACCGGCAGGTCACGGACAGCAAGGGCCAAAGAGCCAGGAGGAAAGGCGAACCAGTCGATAATGGATGTGGCCGTTCGTTGCGGGTAGGTATGTCGTCGGCGTCGTTGCGCAGGATGAAATGCCGGCGAAGCAGCGGAGAGTTGCCCACGGAGTAGAGTTCGTCAAAACGACGGGTCTGACGAACTGGCAAGAGTCCGGCCATGATACGCATGATAGGGAGGCAGGCATCGGACAAAGCAGGAGCGAGGAAGAAGAGGGGAAGAGACGGAACACTAGAAGGTAAGCAACCAAAGACGGAGGTAGTGAGAGTGTTGGGCTGGACAGAGTAGAATGTCAACGCCGAGGAAATACCGTGTCATATAACCAAACAAACTTCCTGCGCTCACGAGCTTTTTACCGAACATGTTACACGGGATACCCCGCCAACGTCAATACCCCGGGGAACCCGTATTTTGCACGACTTGAAAAAACCACATGGTACGTTGTACATGTAAAGTTTCAGCATTATATCAGTTGCAATTGCCGTTGTCGTAGATGTCCTTCCTCGCCTGCCACTACAGCTGGAGGCAGTACGTGTAACGCTGCTGTACTTATGAAAGAACGCGTCAGAACCACTCTACGTTAGTGCTAGGGATTTCAGATCTCGGCGGTCATCTCCTGAGACACACACTACGGCAGGGGTGCACCTTATTGTTAAAGAGACTTTTCCCTTGAGGAGTTGTATACCTTACCCAAAGTTAATGCTTATACGATAATGGAAGTACAATTCAACTAAGACCCTCGCGGCCTGCGTATACTACGAATACCGAGTTGGGCATTCCAACGACATTGGGCTGTTCCTCAGTAGAAGAGCTCCTTCCGTCGAACAAATTGTGACAAAACGAGGACTGTCCCTATCGTAGCACGCGTCCTGGTACATCAACGAAACACTGGCTGTTTCTTAGTTCAATTCAAAATGCGATGGTAGAGTTTCGTTTAGCCTACGAAGGTGTTGCTTGCCGCTGAGCACAATAGTACCTGGTGGTTCCGGCCATGTTAACCGCGAGACCTCCAAGAGGGTTGACCAGGAAACCGTCCTCGTCTCCGGCCGGCACCTTTTCGCACGTGTCAAAGTCGCCTTCAGAGATGCACTCGATCAGGGCGTCGAAGGCATCGGTGTCCACCTGGAGTGTGGCAGGTAGGAACGACAGGAGCCATGAAACGGATACGCATGCAGAACAAAAGCCACGTCATGGTTCGCTGGCATGAAATTATGGAAAGTACCAAAACTTCCAAATGAGAACCCCAGCAAGTGACACCTTGTTTAGACGAGTAGGCCCATCTACTTCCGCCCGCCCATTACGACCGGCGCCTTGGCTGCATATCGTTACCCAACAACCCACTACGCCTAACTCGTACAGTGATGTCAACATCCATATGCCGGGGGACTTCGTACTTTGCACGGCTTGTTGACCTCCCCTTGCCTGTGTTGAGGTCATGTTTTCATCGCGCTACTTCAAAGAAAACCTCCAGTGTACCGTATTTTGTGGTTGAACAGGTGGCGTCGAAAACAACAGGAAATATTCAAACCTCAGCTTGTTGTATAGTCGCGGTATTAACCACGCCATGTCTCCACCGAGATCGGCATGGTTCCATGAGGACACAGGCGAGAGCGAAATTATGTCTCCATGGTTGGAGATGTGTCGCACATCCCTCCACGGGATAGGGATAGGTCTACCGCTACATGTAGATCCCGTCGTTCGGAACGTCCAATACTGAATTACAATGTATTCGTGTTAGGTTAAAAGGGCGGGTGTACCTAGACCTCCTCACATTCTAACACAAGGAGGCATTTATTTCACCAAAAACCCCTATCTGAGCCTTGCACGCAACTCAATGACCAGTCCCATTGGCAAAGCGAGTAACAAGTGTATTTGAAAATAATACAAGTATGAGGGTTAGATTTTTCGTGGCTAACAATATCGTCAGTCACAAGCTTTTGGCTTTAAAACGTACGCCCTCTACCTTGATACCTGGTATGCCTTAGTGGCCGCTTGCATTTGTCAAAATTTAAGTACTGCGACTCCCTTGAATGTGCCACCCGTCGGTCTTACACTGTTAAGATCCTGAATCCACAAAAACATCACAGCGTTACCGTCTCAATCTCAGTACGCCGTGTATAGTTGGATATCGGGGTGGTTGCACCTGTCCTAGACTGTAGTGGGGCAGCGACTTGTCGAACGTAGCGGCAGAAGAACTGTCTCCGTTGTTGACGTGGAGCGTCCCCTCCGATACCGTGAACTCGGTCTCCGACCAATCGGTTCTCTCGGTCAGTACGTTGGCGGCCCTCTCATCAGGTTGTGCGACACATGGCAACGATCGCAATAACAACGGGAAGAGAAACGTCAACTTTGGAAAATCATTGATAGCAGGCGTGGACGTCTGCCGCCGTCGGTACGCCACTTAAAGAGGCGATGACGTGTGATATCAGTTGAATGGACACTGAGGGTCTGACCACATCACGCCAAACAGTAAGAAGTATATGGTTGTGTATCGCATGTCCTCAACTGTTGTCTACAGCAGAATTGTTTTGGGTTTGTAGCGATTATTCTGATTTAAGAAAGCTCAAGATAAGAGCATGCGGGCATTAAGAGCGGCTAAATCAGCATGTCCCGCCACACTAACAGCAATGTTTTGGCCAAGACAGATAAGAGCAGTGTGTAGGTACGAGCGCCTGCTGCTTCGGCTAGTCAACAGGGCGCTCTTAAATCCGGGTACCCACTGTATATGAATATGCCAGTTGAGGGCCAGGTTTTCGCGGTAAAATGAACTGCTTGTAGAAAGCAAGACATATTGACGACAATGCGTCCACCGTGGCCCACGTTTATGATGATATTGCTGCCGTTGCTTCTACCGACAAACCTGGTACATGCCAACACCCAATCGTTTAAACGATGGGCCAACCCTTCACACCCTTAACATCACCTTCCATAGCCCTAAATTTACGCGGCATGGGGAGGCCCTTGCATACCAATAGAGTGTTGGTACTCACCGTTCCATTGACACCGAGAGCATCATCGGTGACGACAGGGGGGCGATTGCGCCTTTGAAGATGACGCGAGTGTCTCCCGTCCGAGGTGTTGGTCGACGGTGACGACCCTGCCGCATCTACGCCGACAGCTGGGCCGTGGTCATTCGAAACTTGTCTCAGCGATTCCCCGTTGGATCCAGGGAACAAACTGAGGGTGATTACGGCCATAGCACCGCCGGATCCTGTATACCCCTTCATATAATGCGGGTTGAGTCGTCCCTGGAAGATACCCTTGTCAGCTGGCATCACTTGAGGGGTAGAAGGGACACGACGTACGGTGTATTGGTAAGTTTTGTCAATTGCGTGTCGTGAGCTCACCACATACTAAAAAAACGAAAACCTGTTATCTCGGGATCTTTTCAATTTTTCAGCACGAAAAATCCGGAACCTTGACCAGGTTTATTATTTGGGAGAAGAGAGATATACGAAGCCTAGCAAACCCTTAGTTGCTTCCACTCTATGTACGTTGCGGAACACCGGGGTGAGATCTTACTCCCGTTACAATAATAACTTTGCATGGCGTGCCGCATGCAGTAGATATCGCACCTAGATTGTACTCGTAGCTCTGCACAGCACACCACCGTTTGAAAAAAAACGTACCTCGTGATATGGAATATATACTCGTTCTCTATTTTTCGAAATGCATTTGATACTGGTACGGTATGCCGGCCGACATCTGAGCAAATACAGAACTAGTCCTTGCTGATTGTCACAGTAAGTTTCGTGTTATATTATCTCAGATCAGGTAAATTTAATACTAACTCAACACTCTCCCCGGAGCTCTCTCTCTGACGGAACAACTTGCATCCTATTGCCTGCTTGCCAACCTCACAACAGCTAATGATGTCCCGACATAGATGCATCCGCATGCTATCTCACGAATGGCCAGTACGTGTGCTATCTCACGAATGGCCAGTATTAAATTGCTGAAAAGTAGACAAATGGGTTTCGACAAAATCCTAGATCTCACAGCTGTTGTGTATTCTTCATTTTTTATATAAATGGGGGGCCATTCAGGTCACCACTCACTCTGTGCGATGTCAAACCCAGCAATCAAGTTTTTGGTGACAGATCGGTGTCGTGCTCTCCCGTGGCAGCAGACGGTGCAAATTGACCGTATGCAAGTAAGTGGAGGATGGCGGCTGTGGAATGACAAGGATGGGCTCGAAGCCACGCCGGTATCCATGCGTTCGCTGTAGAAGCTGTCCGCCACATTCATGTGCCAGTACAATCCAAGTATATATTCTTGCAAGCTTCCGGAAATGCAGCCGCGGGTGGACTCTGGCGCCTTGTCCAGTTTGTGATTGGGAGGCATGCTACGGTATCGGTGCACCTGTTACTTTCAGAGGCTCCTCACATGAGGATCACCCAAAAAACTGATTTGGAAAAAAACTAAAAGTGCTACGCGCCGACCAATCCGATGGCCTAGGTATACAACGAAACTTCTGGCAAAAAAAAACACCGAAATCTTGACGATTTTGGTTTAAGGAGCCCCGTCATTCAGGAAATCTTTCAGACAAAATGTTCTACCTCTATCGTAGCACGCGTCATTGGGGTTTGAAAGTGACAATATCAGAGAAAATACCACGAATCATTCAACTCAGGTACGCGTTTTTGTTCTCATATTCCTACGTTAGTCTGCCGCAAGCTCGACAGAACACAGTGCGTGGTTAATTCTCAGCTTTGTACCTTTGAGTGGTATGCCAGTCGCATGTATATCGTGACCTGTACTTCCAGGCTAGAGTCGACGACATTCGTTCACAGGTTTTCGTATATTATGGACGACTCCTGGGTCAGTTCGTAACGATACCGTGAACGGAAATTATTCAACAGTCAGATGGAAGACGGGGGTGAGAAAAATCTGATAATGCGTTCCTGTATACAGCATTGCACCCACCATGATTACTCGTATACTGCTTAATTAATACATGTGACATCAAGTACAAGGCCAGTATTCGGATCAAGCACTACACGCAAGTGTAATGCTCGATTCAAAAGCAGTTGGCTCACTCGGATCCATACATAATCCCATACATATAATCCAACCAAACGGGTTTATCATCATATATATAGCATGGAATGATCGTGGTCGGTTGCGCCTGTATTATTGTGGCCTCTACGAGAAGTACCAGGCCAGAGTCGGACTTTTGTGTATGTTAACCATATGAATACACACACCTCCTCGGTCCCATGGAAATATTTCTATTAACGGAAGTTATCCAAGACACCGCATTGAGGGTTGAGGGGGGCAACCAAAAATCTTGTCGTTGTTACTGCTGTATCATGCAACATACACGAGGTATTTACTACGCACGAATTCACACATAGTACGAGTACGAGATATTTCGAATGTAATATGTCTGTGGTACATTTACACATGCATACCGCATCGTATACTGTGATGTGACCATTGAAAATACTATAGGAGGGCTGGGCCCTGGTCCAGTATGCACTGTCAGTACTACTATTGTACTGGCTGAGGGGCCTGCCAGGCTCGCCAGCACTTAGACGATTTACGTGACTTGACAATTAACAATAACACAGTGGGAACCCAATATAATTCACGGCGAACAGCACAGAGGGCACGCAGAACAGCGAGAGAGTGGGGAGAGGTTGATAGTAAGGGAGACCATGAGAACGATGGACCAAGCCACCTCAACCGCTTGTGGCTTGGATTCTGTGGGATCTGCTGACACCCCCGGGTTGTTCTACAATAGTATCACTAGCAGTTTACTAGTTGGGCCTTACGAGTTCAACGTTTACTACAGTTGCGGCTCGTGTTTTTTCCTTTTACTCTGTTTTCTAGTGTTTCTAGCGCTAGTGTGAGCCTACCCTGTGATCAAGAGTTTGAGCAATGGGGTTGCCCTGATTATTGCCTTGTATGTGATGCTAGGTGCCGTTGTAATATAAAGCCCAAGAAACCTCGAACAACAGTCTTAACTCGATTGCTAGGGCATTTGTTCTATGTTGGATGCATCTGCAGCGTCAGTGTTTATCGCGCACTTCAAATCACAGTTTGAGTAGAACATCCTTGTTCCAATCGTCCATTAACTAGGTTGCGTGCTGCAGTTGTTGTGCAGTACTCCGCACATTCCTGTATCACCATACCTCTACGCCCGATTTTTCTCTTTTTTCCGTGGTGAATCTACCACCAAATTGCCTTTGAAACATTGCCCAAAACCATCGTATTTTCCGGCTCTTGTGAAGCTAAATCAGGTAAAAACGTGAGTCCGGCACGTCGCCTCCGGCGGGGGGCCCTCACCAGCCGGCGGGGTGGGGCGAGTTTATTTCAAGGCGGGACAGATCGGGCCAGCTATCTCTCAATCAAATTCGATATTTCGCCAGCCATCTACCAATCAAATACCTTCATTTGGCGAGCATCCTCAACCGACACCAAATAGACCGATATACAACGATAGACCGATATACAACAACACCATGAAACACCACGAGCACAGCAGCACAGCAGCACTACAGGCACGCAGGCATCTACACCTACGGCAGCTACGGCGGCTCTTCTCCACCGCCAGCCTACTGCCGTAGGAGCTTGCTATCTGCGTGGGAGGATTCCGCTATTATTGGAGGAGTAGATCAGATCCCGCGGTGGTCTCTACCGGGATGGTTTTTCTGGTGCACCAGAGCCTCTGCTGTACGTGTAAGGTGAGGGAGAGCACATCATGAGTTACACGGCGCTTGACCAACAGCGCCAGACAGAGCAGTCGGGACCCACAAGGACAGGTCGAGGTCGGGAAGAGTTGAGCCATGTGTTGCCCATGATTATTATGTTCTGCGTTTCTCGGCCTTACTGTACGTATATAGGTGGCGCTACAGCCCTGCTGCTGCTGCTGCTGCTGCTGCTGCTGCTGTTTGTTGCTGCTGCTGTAGCTACCAGGTCTACGGGTATATACGTCGTAGTTGTTGTCGTACGCATGATACTACAGCTGTGTGTAGTCTACCATGCACAGCAGCGCGCAAGGGTGTTATCCTTGAACGACCCTGAACCAATTCCCGAGTTCATCGTTCTCGTGTTGCCTTCCTGGCCCAACGAGCTGTTCGTTGGTACCAGCTGAACCTCTCAATCAGTTCTCTGTCAGTTGACTTTGTGGCGCAACAGGCAGTCGTGGTCTTGACTGTGTTTCAACCTTCTACTAACAGCTACTCTGGGCCCGCCTCCGACGATCGACATCGTTCAGCAGTCTGCGTCTCGATACAAACTTGGCTTGATATATTTGGCTCTGTAGCTGCAGTAGCTGCGGCGCTCGTACACAAAAGCAAACACACACCAAAACGAGCACACACACTTGTCGCGAGGTCGTTTGTGCACCCTTAATTTTGCGATGTGGGATGAACGAACAGCCTCGGTGCACAGGCGCCTGTTCTGGCACAGCAGTATTTGTAGAAATGCCATGGATAGAGCTGGCGGACCACGTCCGGAGAAGCCTTGCGGCAAGACCCGTTCTGTTTTTATACACACAGACGAACAGCTGGCTCGTCGCCGACAAAAATTGTGTCGACAAATGCAAGGACAAAATCCGAGGTAGTTGTTGGCCAGCGCCTTTTCAATGGTTGTGGAGTAGGTAAGGGTGTATCATACCTGGTAGGCGGGTAGGCGGTTCATACTCTAGGCGTACGTGCGCACTCAAATCGAACGAAAACATGTCCCCAGCATAGACAATACAACACACACACAAGTTCCAAGAATAGAAGACGATGGTGTAGATTGTGTTGACCCTTAACTTGATAGACGAATGCAAATAGGGGAAAGGCGGATCGAGCAACTCCTCTAGGTAGCCGTAGTCGCGGACCGAACACCAACTCCTCGTGGCGTGTTCGGTCTATCCACCCTGCTATGCCACAGGTACGTGACACTCTTCAACTTCGGCATAGTCACAGTAGTATATCGCTGGTAGCAAAAATTGCAAATTTTGTGGGGGATGTACATTGTTTGACTTTTTGCGGCAAGCCGCGGCAGTGCCCGTGGCACGCCACGGCTTGCCACGGGCACTGCCGCGGGTTGTCACGGCATG
>JAYJMJ010043230.1:0-21170 GCA_036873875.1 Laminaria ephemera | reverse complement strand
GGCCACAGTGTTCGTGTGGAACGGCGAACACTGCAGATAGGTGACATTGGCAGTTTCTGTCTGTGAATCTCTGACAAACTCTCTAATGAGCCTTGATTTACCTAACCCTGCTTCACCGCTGACTAGTAGTGCACTGCCAATGCCATCGATTGCGCGCTGCCATTGCTTGCCAAGCTGGCCAATTTCGACCTGCCGTCCTGAGAACGGTGTCAGTCGGGTATGATCGATCAGCCCTGTTTCAAACCGAGTGGCACCTGTGGTTTCACTTTCAGCACGCCACACTTCAGTGGTGCCATCAATACCGTCGAGCTCTACGCTGCCTAGCAATGTTGTATCAAACCAGTTTTTAACCAACTGATGCGTGGCAGCTGAGATTATCACTTCACCAAAGCGTGCCTGTGATTGCAGTCCGGCGGCTACATCAGGGGTGATACCAAAGATTGCTTCATGACTCTGATCGCCAACGGTGTCACCGACAACAACCAATCCGGTGGCAATGCCAACTCTGCATGCCATTTCACTACCATCGGCGGCATGAAGTGTTGATATTTTAGCGGTAACTCTAAGCGCCGCACGGACGGCTCTTTCGGCATCATTTTCTGATGCAGCTGGCCAACCAAAATAGGCCAACACTCCATCACCGAAGAACTGTGCAACAAAACCATCCCAGGCTTCGACAATATTGATGGTGTGCAACTGAAACTGTTTAATGGTTTGGGCGTAGTCTTCCGGGTCCAGCCGACCGGAAAGCTGGGTAGACTCGGCCAGATCAATAAACATCACTGTGACATTTCGGCGCTGAGCGTGAACCGCACCGCCTGCAGCTGACGGAATAACTCGGGTTGTGGCGGCAGGCGCCGATGCTATTACATTTTGGTTTTTACCAATGGCTGCCTTCAATCGCTTGCGGTCACCAATAGGCACACCCAACAAGCCCATCTCTGAGGTACTAAGCGATTGTATGGCAACCAGATCAAATGCTTTCTCTTCGAATACCGTTGCGTACTCGGAAAACCCGTTTTGGTTCAGCCAGATTGTAGCTTGGGCGACATCATCAGTCATAGCATTGCAAGGAACCTACACTCATCAATTAAACAACTGAAGGCAGACTCGAAAATGCGCCACCAAGGGCAAAACTAAGTGACCAGTGAGTTGCAGCTCTGATGTCTACCAGACACGTAATAATACGGTATCACAGGATCTCGAACAGAAATAGCTGCAAGCCAAATAATAGCTTTACCTTCGCCCTACTTTGACAAGCTGCTGGTATCCGTTAGCTTTTTTAGTGCTTGAGTGGGTTCCCTACACCAGGGAACACATTGCTGGTAACTGGCAAGCTCAATCGCCGCCTCGAAAGCTTGCTGCGCTTTGGTGGTATCGGGAGTCGGCCCACTGGCCAGAATTTCACCCTGGGTAAATAACGTCAGTGCTCTGGACCACCGCTCACCCGAAAGTTCATATAGCTCCAGTGCCTGATTTGCTTTATTCAGAGCGTCTTGATAACGGCCAGCTTTCGCCAGCGCTGAGGCTTGGCGCGAAATAAAATATGGCACAGTAATACCTGCACCGGTAGCCTGAAACGCCTGCAAAGCTTGTTCATTTCGTTCGAAGCCTGCCGAACTTGGCGACTGCTGCATTCTCGCATCGGTTAGAATTATCCGCGCTAGTGCTGTGGTATACACGAAGCCGTTTTTAAAAGATTCCTCGATAAGAGCGGGGAATTTATCAAGTATTAACGGTGTCTGCCCCGACAACAACAGATAGTTAGCCCCCCACGTATTTGCCCATAGACGGGTGTGCAAGTGAGTAGTGCTATCAGCAAGCCGAATCACTTGCTGGTACTCTGCCTCAGCCTGCTTCGCATCACCTAGAAACCAGTGCACCTGTGCGGCATGAACATGCCACACCACAAGTACATCTACAGAAAATTTATGGCATAGATCTGCGTGCTGAGTTTCATCATAGTATCGAAGCATGTTTTCGCCATGCTTTAACGCGCCGATGAAATCCCCGGTATAGAATTTTGTATGCATCTGCACCATATGAGCAATCAGCAGTCGCTCTGTGTCGGTGGTGTCCTGCACAGCTTGCAGCATAGCTTCCGCTAACTCCTCGCTACTGCTGAGCTGCCCACTGACCAGTTTATAAACCCAGGCACCCCAACTTATCCACTGCGTCTCTTCTGGTCCAAGTGCAGCATGCTGATAAGTCAGTGCAAGGCTATAAGCTTCATCGACCTCTTTTGCCCCCCACCCCTTTGTCAACATATAGGCCGTACCAATAGATGCGTGACATCGCATACGCAGGCGATCAACTGGTTGAGACGAAGGCAGCTCATCAATCAGACGTAGCCCGCGTCGTAACAGTCCAAGTGCTTCGTCAGAAGCCGAAAGCTCAAGCGATCTTTCGCTTGCCCGCAGCAGACACTCGACCGCTGTTTGTTTTTGATTGGAGCGCTCGTAGTGATAAGCCAGAATTTGAGGTGACGCCATACTTGCATCATCAGGTTGGGCTTGCAGTTTTTCAGCAATTCTCGTATGCATATGGCGTTTGTCTTCCTGCAGCACCATTTCATACGCCGCATCCTGCACTAGGGAATGCGTAAAGTGGAATTGCTGAGTTAAGCCATTATCCTCTGTGCTTATCACACCCGCACTGAGAAGTTGGTTTATATGATCGCGAACTTTATCTGGCGTCTCTGTAGAGATACTGCAGATCAAATCAAAAGAGAATGAACGCCCAATTGCAGCCGCCAAACAAGCGAAGGGCTTGGCCTGTGCCAGCGCATCAATTCTGCCGGTCAGGGAGTCTCGCAATTGCAACGGAATTGATAGTGAGACAAAAGGTACCTTTAAAACCAGCTTTTGATCATCAACGCCAAGCTGGCCATTGCAAACCAACATGCGAGTAACTTCTTCTAAATATAACGGGTTGCCGCTGGTGGCACTAGTCAAGGACTGCACCAGATTATCTGCCAGCTCCGATACACCAGCAACAGCACAGGTCAGCGCTGCTGTATTCGTCTGGTCAAGTGGCTTCACAATAATGTGTTGTTCGTCTATCTGGCTCCACTGTGGCGTATAACGATCACGTGCTGTAACTAAAA
Source organism: Laminaria ephemera (assembly GCA_036873875.1). Lineage (NCBI taxonomy): Eukaryota > Phaeophyceae > Laminariales > Laminariaceae > Laminaria > Laminaria ephemera. Next base: position 18,064 of record JAYJMJ010043230.1, on the reverse strand, counting down.
CCAGTAGTGATTCATTGCTAACTGCCGCTGCAAGTTGATCGACAAACCGTGATGTTGTGGGGTCTATCCACTGTGCATCTTCAATGACAAGCACCGTAGGTGATTTTGAAGATAAACCCACCATGTAACGTATAAAAATCTCCATACAAAACGCGGCAAGCCTGGTTACATCTTTGTTGGCGATCGGTAAGTCATGTATCTCTACTCTTCCCATGAACCAACCGATTAACGCAGGTGCATTGGGATCAGTGACACCGCTGGCAAGTAACCGTTTTGACAGCCCCTGCAGCGGATCGGCAGACTCACTACTGATCAACTGTTCAAAGTACTGAATTAGCGGGAACGCCGTCGCATTTTGGTGAAACGGTGAACACTGCAGGTAAATGGCCGCGTCACCGCCCACCCCAACGTTGCTACAAAACTCGCGCACCAACCGAGACTTACCAATACCGGCGTCTCCAGAAATCAAAATAATGCCGCCCTTACCGTGCAAAGTGGCAGACCATCGCAACTTCAATTGCCCAAGTTCTGCGACTCGATTAGCAAAGGGCGTGAGTTCCATTTTTCTAGAATTTGCTTCAAAACGTGTGGCCTGTGTGACGCTACCTGCCACTTTCCATAACTCTACTTCTTCATCAATACCTTTGAGTATGGTCTTTCCTCGGGACTCCAGCTTAAACCACTGATTCACTAACTGCGCCGTCGCCGGGGCAATCAGGATCTCATCAGGCATCGCACACGATTGCAGCCGAGCCGCCAGATTTGGAGTGACTCCGTAAATCGCGTCCTGATAGGTTTCTCGATCGCCCACAATGTCTTCTACCAATACCAGACCGGTCGCCAAGCCGATTCGACAAGATAGAAACTCTCCATCACTGGATTTAAGCTGCGATACACCCGTGTTTATTTCAAGCGAACAGCGCACTGCTCGCTCAGCATCATTGCCGGCGGCAACCGGCCACCCGAAGTAGGCCAACACGCCATTACCGAAAAAACGTGCGACAAAGCCCTCCCATTGCTCAATCACATCGATCGTCAGGCGCTGAAACTGCTTAAGGGTTCGCGCGTACGTTTCCGGATCCAACGTATTGGAAAGCCGACTGGAGTCAGCGATATCTATAAACATCACTGTCATGTGACGACGTTCAGCACGCGTGACAGTCCCCCCGATACCGCCGCTTGCACCGACTTTGATCTGAGTGCTAGAGGACAGGTTTTGTTCTGCGTCGGTTGCGGTATTGGCAGCCAAGTTACCAATCGCTTTTAGCAGTACTTCGCGATGTTCTGGGCTTACATTGAGTTCGTCCAGATCTTCTTCTTGCAACTCTGGCAGCAAATCAAAAGTAATACGGTGAGTAAGGAAGTGTTCGGTGTAAACAGCGAGACCCTGACGCCTAAGCCAATCGCCTATATCGTCACTCAACTTCGGCACCCATGCCCAAAAAGACGCATTGCTATTTGTTTTCTATACATAGGGCCCCAAAGAGTAAAACGTGTTTTTATGCCGATCTACAACAACAGGCCCTTTCAAGCGCAACAAGATACTCAACCAATTACACCACAAATCACTAGGTTACAACCTGCCAAAACACAATTAACACAGAAAAGGCGTAAATAAGGAACCCACGTTCGCAACCGTTCGATAGTAGGTCTTATATTGTTCGCACTGCAGCCAATGCGTTTCGAATACAGAACTCTCTTTCTGATCATCGCCTACATTGCCACTCCAACCAATATTTTGCCTTTTGACAACACCCAGCCCAACCAATCTTTTTTATGATGAGAGCGGGTCTGTTACCGATTCTTAGCGCGAGTCGCCGCCGCCATCTCGCTTGTTATCAATCATTTAACACCGTGGCGCAAATCATCGAGCAAGTGAAAAGCATGACCTTTGTAGCAAGGGGCTTCAACTGTATCGATAATTACCAATAACAATGCTAGATGGTCTATATATAAGTTGTAGAACCTACAATCGCTAGTGGCAATCTACCCCACTGATGCGCTTGCGGAAGGTTTGTATCTAGACCCTCAATCAAACTGTAACAGCGAATATTCTATTCTCTGGTTGCAGGTCAGTTCGCCTCATATCACAAGATGCACAATAGAAAGACGCAACGCTAAACGTCGTAATTCGGATTCTCAGGCGTACACGGGTCGCACAGTAATATTTTATAGTTAGAGGACTTCTCTACAGAACTGCTTGCAAATGAGGGAACCATGCTAAACAACGCGGTTGGAAATGTGTCGGCGACGGCATTAGGTACATTCGAAATATTTCGAATGCTCGATATAGAAACCCGAGAGAAAATAGCTTGCGAACTTCAGACCAGACGCGTTGAGAAAGGTCATTTTATTATTTCCGCACAAAGCAAAGATACCGATGTCTACTTTTTGATTTCCGGGAAAATCCGCGCGTGCTCTATTAATCAGAGCGGCAAGCAAATTCATTTTGACGAAATTCAGTCTGGAATGATGTTTGGAGAGTTGTCGGCGATTGATGGGCTGCAAAGAAGTGCGGATTGCATTTCTATAGAGGAGTGCCATCTCGCTGTGATGAATAGTGATGAATTCAATAAAATTCTTAAAGAACATTCTCAGGTGCAGCATGCTGTTTTATTACGCCTGGCACGGATGGCCAGAGGTCAGATGCAAAAAATATACGAATTCAGTGCACTGTCTGTATCGCAAAGAATTCATTGCGAGTTGTTGCGGCTGGCATCTGGTGCGATTCCGGATGACTCGGGAATAGTGCTTGATAGTGTACCAACACATGCAGAGATTGCATCACGAGTGAGCACTCACCGTGAAGCGGTAACAAGAGAGCTTAAGGCGCTTGAAGTGTCGGGGCTTATCACATGGAAAAAGAATAATTACGTTATTCACGATATTGCAAAACTGTCTGAATTGAATTTAATTGCTGCACCAAAATAAATCGCCAGTCGCTAGTACTGCCCGCCGTAGCGACCGGCAGCTATTGCACTGGATTACCCCTTACAGTTGCTCAGAATATTCAAACAACTGTCAGAGAAAGCCGAAATTTACGCTTATACATCACGCTCTATCAGCGCAAGATCTAAAAGCGCTCTGCTGGCTTCAAGCTCAGCAGTGGCTCGATTAATTCCAATATCCAGCAACGCCTCGTCACTTAGATTGGCCAACTCAGATCGCTCTTTGCGAACTTGAAGTACCAATGAAATCTTTAGGTATACCGCTTCTGCCAGAGAAGTTATGCCATCCAATAAAGGACGTAGACTTGGAATTGCGGGCTGGGTGATAGTATTTACGATCATAATGAATCTTCCTTGATTCTAATACGTTGTTTGTCGTTGTGTTGTTGCCTAGATGTCGCCTTGGTTTACTGAATTTTTGGCGCTTTAACCCGTTCCGATAAACAAAGTGCCTTCCCTGGCAGTACCAATTCCAAACGTCGAACTGCAGGTGCCTCCTAGGCGAAAAATTTCCTTGTTACTTCACGCCATCCATAAAAACCGATGGCGTGAGTAGATAGTAGCAATTGAGCGAAAGTCGGCAATTCAAGAAAGTGCGTATGTGTGACTTTTACCACATCAACGATAAATGCCACCAATCATATGGGTTGCTGACGCTCAGAAATGAATGCTGAAGAGGGAATGCGGGGGAAATTTGATCACAACGTTTGAATGGCAAGAACGCCTCCTACCCACTGAATACCAACGGTTCAACTACCGAGATCAGCACAAACAGACAACGACAACTTCACTTTACTTTTTCAATTTTAATTTAACAGGCTGATGATCAGAGGCCTGCGTTTCGATATCGACCTGAACGTCTTCAACGAGATCTTGCATTGCATCAGTAACGAAGAAAAAATCTCTGGTGCCCTCCCCCTTAGGCCACTGTATATGGTCATAGATTCCACAAGTAGGGGCATGAGGAAGGCTACCGTGGGCAACGGTCCAGGCGTCATTGAAGCCTTGTGTCAGAAACTGCTGGTAGTGATCTCCGCCAGATTCCATATTAAAATCACCGCACATAATGGTTCGATTGGTTTCAGGCGGTGCGACGTAGGATCCCTCTCCTGTGGGTGACGGATGATTGAATCTTTCATAGCACTCTTGTTGATACTCCCAAAGATAACGAAGTTGCGCCTCTCTTTGCTGTCTAGCAAAGTACTCAAGGTGGGTGGTTACCACCCGTAGTGGCTGGCCTATGTACGATACGATAATTTCGATAGCCTGTCGGGCCATCGTACGGGTGGTTGGGTCTGACGGTTGCGGTAGTCGGTGCATAAATACCGCATCAATCGGTACTTTAGACAGTATAAGGTTGCCAAACTGGAAACGGCCTTCTTCCTGAGAATGATTGACTGCAGGACCAAACAACATTTCATAGTCGGGAAATTGCAGTCGCAACTCTTCAGCTAATCCGTCAAAGGTGGTATCTGATTCGTTTCTTATGACTTCCTGAATGCACAGTATTTCACTATCTCCAAACGCTTTTAACGTATTAGCGATGCGTAAAGGATCTACTACATCGTCTACTCCCAACGCAGCTTGAATATTCCAAGTGATGATTTCCAAAGCGAGGTAACCCCTGTTTTGCAATTAATACAGGTAGAGGTTAATCCATTAACGTCTCTGTGGTCAGAACAAAAGTGATTCCACAAAAAAAACAAACCCGCATGCAATCACTACTTACAAAAAACCACCGAGTCTATTGTTGCTAGTGTTAGAACGTTTGTCATTTTCGTCACCGAAGACTGACTTAAGCAAATGGTAGCAACACGAATCAACCTTGGAAACTAAAGAGATGCAACGTATGTGATAATTGCCACAATAACCACTATTCCTGCACAATCTGTTGCCCCTATTAATAGCCTCTAAAGCCTGGCGGGTCAGTGAAATGATTAACCGATCAGTCGCCGCCTGTAAACCACCATTAAGATGTTTAGGAGCAATAGGTCTATTCCCATCGCGCGCCTCTGCCAGAGCTCTGGACCACTGTGCCATCAGTCGTATCTTCGTTTGTTGTGTCGGCACTCGTCTCGGTGACAGATGATTCGGTTTCATCTTCCGTTTCCGCTCCACCAGGTTTCGGCCAACTCGTGGCTTTGTTCCTTTTGGAACTATCCGCAGATAGATGTACCTGAATTCTTCTCACAATCCGAATTAAACTTGGAAATTCCTTGACGATATCGCAGATAACTAGTAAATCTTGTTGGTAAATGTATTTTATAGGTGCACCACCATTTTCATGAGATTTAGACTTCCCCCAGCCGTCATTTTTTCACTTATCTTTTTAGTCGCATGCGGTGGGGGAGGAACTGAATCGTCAGTTGTTAATGTCGCAGACCAGCAATTGATTAGCGGTAGCGTGTACGATCAACAGAATGGTAGTTCATTGGCTGGAGTAACAATGAGTACGTTGCCAGCAACAGAAGAAGTTACCACTGGGCCTGATGGCGTGTACTCCATTCGGACGCTGAATAATCCGGAGCCCGAATATGAAGTATTTGCTCGTAAGTTAGGATATAAATCTGATCAGGTAAGAGTGTCAGTTGCCGCGAACAGCGCGTCGACCGCCGATTTCCAACTGGCTCCTAATGTAAACGGGTTAGCAACAAGCGTAGGTTCGTTGCATATTCCGCGAGGCGAATCCCGCAGCACCTTCACACTCACTAGCACAATCCCTGATACCGGTTTCACAATACAGTCAACAGCACCGTGGCTGACTGCAACTCCTTCGCAGGGAACAATTAGGGAGCGAGAGAACAAAATAATTGTTCTGGGTGTTGATCGTGCTAGTTTATCGGGTGACAGAGTCGCTTCGCAATTGGTCATCAACACTACGAATGGGTCAACTGGTGTCATCATGGATATCACGGCTGATATTAATGCCGCCCCCCCTAGCAGCGATACCACTATCGGTGGTTCGACCGACGATGCTACGTCCAACAATGACATCAATCAGTTAACGGGCGACATAATAGAGCCGGCAGTAGGATTGCCTGGTTCCAACGTAGACTGCAAATACGTATTGCCGTGCACTTGGCTTTCCGAAAATGCCGCATTTGAATTCACCATCTTATATTCTGACGGAATATCGACACCGCCGTATGGTCTGACACTTGGTCCTGGAGAAACTTATACTATTGGTTACCAAGTGAGATCGTTGTCCAGTGATGCAGATCTCATCATAACGGGAGACTCGAATGCGATCGATTCAGACAACAACCTGTACTTAAGCAGTAAAATATTTACTCCCGATATAAGTGGCTTGTACCAGTCGGAGGTATCAGTTTTTCAGAACGCTTTTCTGCGTATCAGGAATCACTTCGATAAAACTGTTCGAGGGCAAGGGCATATGAGCCAAGTATCATTGTCCATTGTTGTTAATGACGTTCCGCTAGAAGCCAAATTCGAAAACCTACCCTATGGACGAGAAAATAGCGCTGACATAGATTGCACCAACAATCTTCCTTGTGAATGGCAAAGTGCTGATGGGCTACACCGTGTTCTGGTTGATGAAGTCAAACCGGATGTACTTACAAAAGAGTTGCTAGTTGAATTCACTTTTACAACGCAATCGGATGGTTTGGAGATATTTCTTGGTAATCTTAGTACGGCATCGGGTAACGATTCGATGCAGTTCAGTTCTTGGCCGGTGCAGCGAGAACTTGGCGATATATCTAAACTAAATGGCGACGTAACAGTAACAAGCACAAGCAATGTACCAATCAATGGTAGCCTTTTGTTTCGTGAAGAGCCAACAAACCCAACGCTTACGGGTTTGACGCGCTTTCAACTGCATATTTACCAAAATCGAGGCTGGTCACCACTGTGGAGTCCAATTTTTTTCAATCTACCCGTTAATTGAATAGCGATAGATCTTTAGAGTTGATGACAATGCGTACGAACAAGACAACTAAGTTTCGTGCGAAGCTAATGAGTATCGCTTCAATCAAATTCATCTCCACCATTTCTATTGCAGCGATACTAGTGTCGTGCTCTGGTGGCGGAGATAATGGAGAGTCCGGCGGCAAAGAAGCACCACTGTGTTTAACAGGAACAGTTAGCAATGCCGTGACTGGACAACCACTACAAGACGCCATGGTATCGACAGAACCTCCGACTGAGCAAGTGACGACAGGTTCTGATGGTGTTTTTGTGATTGATAATTTCGGTGGTACCTCTGGTGAATATGAAGTTCGGGTTGATCATGTTGGCTTTGAGCCATCGGATGCTCGGGTGACTGCTAATGGTGGCTCAACAACAAACGTTAATTTCACATTGACCAGTAGTCGGTCAGGTCTTGTACCTAGCACGACCATATTGCAATTACCCAACGGTGTTTCGAGTACAACCTTCCGCCTTACCAGTACAGTGGCGCAGACTAATTTCTACATTCAACCTGCAAATTCATGGTTAACAGCTACTCCTACACAAGGCTTAATTACCAACGGAGAAACGTTTTTAATAAATGTATCTGTCAATACCGATCAATTGTCTGGGCTTACACAAGCCAGTAGTGAATTGGTAATCAATACTGACAACGAAACAACGGGTGCAATAATCAGCGTGCAGGTTGTGACTGAACAAGCCGCCAATTCAGAGCTGGGTCCCAATCAAATGGACTGTCGGCGACCTGACGTTCTGCGCGTAGGTTATAACGACCCCATATTCGATTTAGTGCAGTTTCTGCCCAGCGCAAAACTGCCGGAAGAGGCAGGGATTCGTCAATTGAACATTGCAGATAACCCTGCATTATTCGACTCCCTTAGCGTATCTGAGCTTGGACTTCTCAGTATCACTCATCTCGATGGAGAGCCGGCGAATAGTACATTGGCTCTGTCTGAGCTTGATACGAATGAAAATATTGTTGAGTTAGTGAGTAACATGGGCATTAATGACGAAAACACACGTGCTGCGCTTTCCTATGCTGTGTTGCCAGGCGTTTATTGTTATTACCTGGGACCAACTGTGGGTTTCACAACACCATCTGAAGCTATCACGCTCGATATCGAGTTTACCTCAGCTCAATAAGAACTTAACATGAAGAAGTGAGTTGTTTTTTCGTTAACAGTTATGGATGCTGAACCTATGAACGCTATAAAGACTTTTGAAAAGCGCCGTGCCGTTGATTCAACCTTTACGGTGGCTATTTCCGTGCTAATTGTCCTTTGGGGAAGTCCAGTTTCTAGTGCGAGTATTGATTGTTCAGACTTTGATGTTGAAGAAAATATTGCTACGTCATACAAACAGCGGCCTGATGGGTTGAGATGTGAAGGTATGCTTGTGAAGAAAAAATCACTTAGCCGAGATAACTTGTTTCATGTTCGATCAGCTGTCTTTGGGCGCATTGAGTACGATCCGAATAAGGCAGAAAAGCTTAGCGCTTTGGCTGCGTTAGGCACATCTAAAGTAAAGGGTGAGATTGAGATAATTGGTCAGTGGTTAGGGCGAGGTAAGCGATACAGAATATTTAGCCGATTACCCCCTCAGACACCATTATCATGGAGTAGTGGAACCGTAATAAACCGAGAAAATCTTACCGCAGATAAGTTTGCAATCATGGGTCGGGCAGAGAAAGACCAGTTTTCAGGAGCCTTAAACATGGATGCAGATGAGTTCGTTCATGTCCCAATGAAATTTAGTGTTGATGGGCGACTGAGTAAAAAACAAAACCTACGAATGACGGTTATATCTGGAATCAATCGAACCAATGTGAAAGTTATAGACCACTGTAAAAATGAACAACCCGAAGAAGTATTTATTGATCATGCAGTTGATGCCAACAAGCCAGTGTCGTTTACACTTAGCACGACTGAATGCAATACAACCAATTTTGTGGTTGAGTCGGCCGATGATAAAAATAAAAACACGCAAATACAGCTTTTTAGTGTGCTTCGATGAAAGCTAAATTGGAGTCGTCAGTCCAAGCGAATTTTTCATGGTTGAGAGGGTGCTTTTTTTGGGTAAAAAATCTCGCACGCGAATACCCACTCATGACGTTTTTTGTGTTTCTGTTATTTATTACTAGTTTCGTGTCCACTAGCTATATACCTAAACCCTTCCAACTGACACACAAATTTCAATTGTCTGTTGTTGTCAAAAGTGTGAGTTTCGATCTTGCGTCGAACTATGAGCTTCCTGTTTTTTACGATAGCTCGGATGCCGGTTTGACCCTAAAAAACGTTGTTACTGAAGCTGATATATATAGGGCTAAGAACATAGTCGATATATTCAATACTGACCATGCGCAGACAGTGCGAACAAGATCAACAGCTGAGGGTGCCTTGGCGCAGCTTCAGCAATTGTCGTTAAGTTCGGGTGGTAAACTAACCGTTTCGAGAGACGACGCTAATGTTACGCAATTCACGCTGTGTGGCAAACACGAAGGAGCGGTATGGCTAAAGGGCGCTATAGCAATCGATAGAACAACGAATGCTGATGAGCAGCCTTTCAATCTGACGCTAGATCGTCCTGAAATGTTTAGATTTTCATCTATAGTTGGGGAGCCTGAAAATTGCACTGATACTAATAGCGGTGTAATTGGTATCTATCATGATGACAATCGACGACGAGAGATAGGCACATTTCGTATTAATGACGTTGTATTTGAGCAGTTTAGAAACGACAGTAAGTTAGCAACTAAAGTTATAGAAGGTTCCATTATTTCAGGGTCGATCACTGGCCCAAAATTGAAGCGTTCGCTATCGCTAGCTTCCGGTGATAACGTATCGTTTCAGAATTTGACCTCTGCAAGTGTTCGTTCTTTTGAATATGATGAACGAGAACGCGGCTTTAAACTGCTAATCAGTGGCGAAGCACGGAAAATCACAGTGGCCCCCTATCAGTTTGACTCGCAGAACAAATCAGAAGGCATAAAATTGGCTCCCTCGCTGTTGTCATTTGGAATGTCGTATCCGCTTGTCAGTATCTTTTTGGGGTTTTTCTTTTTTCGAGGATCCTCGCCTAAGAACAGTAAGTTGGCTAAAGAAACAAGTGATGGCGACAAGTAAAATGCGATCTAATTTGAAGCGAGTTGTTTTTGCAGGGCTATTGTTTGCGGTTTCTGCCTCTGTCTTAGCAGACGGATTTAGCGAAGAGTTAATTAACCGCGTGAAGAATAATGTCGTGTTTATCAGTGTTGCCGAAGTGGGTAATAGTGAGGTAGATGAACGGGTTGGATTTGGGTTCATTGTAGGTGAGCGGGATGGAGCTTACTTTGTGGCCACCGCTCGTCACACATTGTATTCTAGTGAAACGAAGCCAAATCAGCGACTAAAGATCATCCTCCGGACTCATAAGCAACCGACTAATCCAATCGAGCTTGTTGCGGAGGAGGTTGAGTTTCTAGGAGCTGAAAGGCAAGAGGCCATACGGTTAGATCTAGCTTATCTGCAGTTTGAGCCTAACTATGCCGTACCATTCGAGGCGGCTGTACTGGGACCGGATGCCCTGGCGTTGAATCCGGGTGATTCAGTAAAGCTTGTTGGGCGCTTTGAACCGAAGCGAAATGACCCGCGGTGGGCTGCTTCACCGGGAGCACTGACTATTGATAGTCTCGTGCAATATCAAGATACAGCCGAGTATGAAATTCAGTTTGCAGGAAATAGGGAGATTCAAGAGGGGCAGTCTGGAGCGCCATTGGTAAGCGACCTAGGTATTGTCGGGATGGTCTTGGAATCCGCTCGGTACGATCAAGCCATTTCTATTTCAGCAATCAAAAATATTCTTAAAGGCTCCGGTAATGTTTGGATGTTAACGGATTCCAATTTACCGCCCAGCAAGGCATCTTCATTTGACGCCCCAAAACGGCGTATATGGCCTTGGGTTTTAGGCGGTGCTGCAGTCGCTGCGTTAATCGCTGGTGCTGCGGGATCATCTGGGGGTTCTACAGATTCCGGTCAGCAAACATTGATTGTCCCAACGCCATAGTTTTTATATTTATATCACACTTGTTGCGCGTGGCTAGATGTCAAATGATCTGTGGAAAAGTACCATTGAGTTGACACGCAGCGCCTGTGAATTCCCGGCTACTATAAAGGGTTAGCCATCCGGACGTATTGGGCGGCACCATTAACGCTACTAGCCGATTATCGAGCGTATCGCTACCATCTGGTTCGTTGCCGAGTTTGTACTGGGCTAAATCAGCGATCTCACCAACTTCCAAAGGCACTAGAAAATGCAGTTGGTCTGCGCGGCGAAAAACCGCATAGATCGGTTGAGATAAATTAGTTCTGATCGAAGAGGCGTCACTGCTGATACGCCATTCAGGGCAGCTTCCACCCGTGCGGGCTGTTATTTCAATTGCACTCCAAGCGACGTTTTCAATCATGTTGTGCGGAGCGTTGCTCATAGGCCAACCAGAAGGAAAGAGTTGTTTAACGCTGGAATCTTCTTGCAGTTCTTGTATCGTGCCAGAGCTCCCTTGTATAAGCCCTACATTGATTTGACTAGCTAAGCCTGCTTCTGTTTCATATTCAATTTCGGCGACGATGGCTGTCGAGCTTCCATTGATTGTTGTATCGCCATAAGGGGTGAGATCGCCGCCGTCGGCAATGCCATCACCGTCAGAATCTGTATCAAGATAATTTTTAATTTGATCCTGATCGATATCCTCCACGTGCATTAGCTCATGGGCATTGATGATGGAATCATCATCGGAATCTGTGTAGCTGTAGAGGATTCCACTTAACTGTAAGTCATCATTATTATTTGTTGCAGTTACGGACTCTACGGATTTGGCTAATTCAATATCGTCGCCGTCTGGCACCTCTAAGAGGAAGCTAACTTCCACTTGGCTGCTACCTGTGGATATTTCGTTTGGCCCAACGATGACTTCGGTCTGATCACCAAGAACATAGTATCGATCTAGCTTCTGTACTCCGTTTATGGTTAACAGAAAATAAACAGAGCCTCTATCTAATTTTCCTACTTGATAAAGCGTTGAGAAAACCTCAGTACTAGAAGCTTGTTCTGACTGCGTGGCAGAGCAGCCTACTAGAGATACGCTTGATATAGAAAGTATGCCTAGTAACACTGAACGAATAAATAGATTGCCTTTACCTGCGGTCATGTTCATCTCATCATTGAAAATAACATCTTATCGACGCGTATATATATTATCACTTCGGATTTTGAAAGGATGCACTAGCGACTTACAGGCAGATCAAACCAGACGGGGTTCCACAAAGGCTCCCAGCTCTCCCCTTTATATAGGTTCAATTGCAACCTCGCTAGACTGTTAGTAGTGCTCGGTACGTCTATAGTACGAAACACTAGTTTTCCATCAATCGAAGTACCGGCATTCACTGATTCAGTTACCCACCCAGCAAATTTAGAATTGCCACCAAGGACTCGCTGCTGTGGACCATCAAACAATACAGAGTCATTGCCAGACGCCGTACTATTGTAGTCAAATCGCACATTCTGATTTACTACATCATTATTGAAAACAGTGAAATACACTTCCAATTGCTCTGTCACGGGGTTGCGCTTCACTGAAGAAATCGCAATTTCGTACAATCCATTCTGAGACCTCCACGTGCAAGGAAGTGAAAGAGCACATCTCACATCTTGGCTAAACTCTCTACCAAAAGGTACATTAATAAATTCCACGTTGTGCGTAACGCTGTCTGTAAAAAATGGAAATGTGACTGTACTCAACACCCCTCGGTCAGATACTACAGTGTCAAAGTGGTGTCGAAGACGCAATACTGTGTTCTGCAATACATCGTACGTCAATGTGAATCCGTTTTGCGTAGGCCCACGATCTGGCGCGTAGATTTTATCCCCCGAATAGGAAACACTATCAGTGTCCCTCGCTGATCCGTCTTGTTTGATACTGAATTCTGTATTGCCAGCTAACGGTCTAAAACGATAGCCAAAAGCCAGTTCGAAACCAGGACCAAAACTGGCCGGATATGATGGTGGCCTTGAACCATCAGCAAACACCAATGTCATCTCGAACCCTGCGTTATCAGATAGCCATGTACAGGGTAATGTCTCTCTACAATCCACCCGCTGGCCAGGCTCTCCCACGAATTCTTCCTGCGGTGTTGTGTCCCCGGTTACTACCGGCGGCTGAGCAGTAGAAGTAGCGTTAGCGACAATGTCAGCTGTTATATCCAACACCAATCCACTAACACCATTCGTCGCATTGAAGACCAATTGAGTGGATGCCGATGATCCAGACTGCAAGGATCGATCTAGAGCTAATTTAATTAGCTTATTTTCAGCTTCGGCGATTCGACCCTGCGAGGGTGTAGCGCTCAACCAAGTTTCACCTGATTGAATTACAAACTCCGTATCTGGAGTGGAGCTGGCAAGAATTATATTCTTTGTTGATTCGTTATACTGGAAGTGAACAGAGATGACGTTCGTGCTCATACCATTAACAATCGGCTGGAGCTGAATATCGCCCCTTGTCGAGCCGACTAAAGCCACTGCTACTCGGGTCTGTGATGGCTTAAACCCAATTTTATTTACTTTGAGATCGTATTCGGTATCCGAATTGACGCCATTTCTCAATATATAGGACCCGTCAATACTGCTAGTCACTTGTTCAGTGGGCGGTTCGGTTTGTACGGTAGCATTCACCACAGGCTCCCCGGTGGTCTCGTTGACAACCATACCTTCAATGGTTTGTCGAGGCATGGCATTGTCAGACGAACCAGCATCATCGCCACCTCCCGAGCACCCACCAAGAAATAAAAATATCATACCTAAAGTAACTAAACGCATAGCAACAATTCACATCCGAGTGTAAGGTTCTTGGAAGGCTAATGGTGTTCCTAACAGGAGTCAATACCTCTATCCACGACTTGATAACGCGAGCCACTGGAACTTCGTAATAGACGGCCTCACTACCCGATCGACTAAAGAGATCTCACTCTAAAGTACATTTTCAAATCCGTGCGACGACACCGTAAACTGCGCCAGCAATCAATGCCACACAAACAAGGCTATGGTGTAGGTATAGAGATGCCGATCAATCCCCATACTCGAACCGCCCGCACCACTTTGGTTACCAACGACAGTCAATATTGCGATACGCCCTCCCCAATGGCACTGGCTGTCGCCCGTAAACCACCATTAAGATGATTAGCAACAGTGGGTTTATTCCAACCATCGCGCCGCCTCCGCCAGAGCCCTGGACTACAGTGCCATCAGTCGTATCGTCGTTTGTTGTGTCTGTACCTGTTTCGTTTGTTGTATCGGCACTTGGCTCGGTAGTAGATGATTCGCTTTCATCTTCTGTTTCCGCACCACTTGCATCATTGTCTGAAGACGTAGAGGCTCCGGTGCTATTTTCGCCTTCAGCCGATTCACCCTCCGAGCCAGTGCCATTGCCATTGCCAGTGCCAGTGCCAGTGCCAGACTCACCGCCCGAATCCGACTCGCCAACCGAACCCCCACCCGACTCAGTATCTACCTCCCCTGTGTTGTTTCCATCATCATGCGCCAGTTCGAATGCGCCAATATCACAGCCACCACCCTGGGGCCGGCTAACGCCTCTTTGATCTTTCGACAGCGTTCCATTGTTGCAGTCCCCTGAATCAATCGCATCACTTTCATTTGTCAGTGCATGTGTTTTTCCCAAGCTCCCGTTGTCTGCGAGCGCAAGCAGTGCAGCGTTGCCAAAGGGGTTGTCTGACTCCGTCACGGCCCCGCATGTACCGTCAGTATTTAAGTTGTAGCCTTTCGATATGATTACCGCAGACCCGCCACACTCTTCACCGTTGCCGGTACCGACGATTATTGTGTTCGACATTTGCAGCTCACCGGCGTTGCCAATCTGGCGATCGGTAAACCCCGAGTGCGTGTTGTTGGCAATAGTGCTGCTATCAATGAACATTAGTCCTTCATTACTGACTACACCGCGAAAGTCTTCCGCGTTGGCCGCGTTGCCAGACACGGAGAAGCCCGCACGGTTAGTGCTGATCGTACTGTTAATTATTTCAGCAAAGCCTTCGCTGTATATCACTAGCCCGCGACATCATTATTGGTAATGCCGGTACCGCCTATTTTCAGCACTCCCTCATTTTCTATCAGCCTCTGATCTCCGCGGTTGCCGTCTATTGAGGAGTCAAAGATTTCCATAGTCCCCTCGTTACTGAACAAACTGCCACTGTCAGTGATTGAACAGGTAAACAGCTTTAACACTGAACCCGCTTCATTATTAACCGAGTACACGTTATTGGTACCTAGCCCGTGAATCCTGCACTGTTTGAGTTCTATGTTGCCATGGTTTGTAATCACTGGTCCGGCGCTGGCAACATGGCTTTCTATCGTGACATCGAAACCGGTGATAACCCCAAAGTTCCTTAGCACTGAATCGTAAGTAATGATATTGCTGTACTGTCTCACTTGCTGCAGATCTAATACCCCTACATTCATCACTGTAGCGGTATCTCCAGTGTTATTGGTAATGTCGGCATCAGTGATTGAAGTATTCCCTGCATTAAAAAGCGCACTACCAACATTGAAGTTGCCGCCGGTTAAATCCACACCGCTCAAATTAAGTGAGATACCGGGCATTACTCGAAGAGTACGATTAGTGCCGCGACCCTGCAGAGTCAATCCGGCGGGAGCGCTAATACTGACATCGGGAATAATCACGATCTCCGGTACTTTTAACGTGCCCGTACATTGAACTAGAATTTCTCGGGCGTTTTCTAAAGCAAAGGCAAACGTTTGCGGAGTTTGACTATCACCAAAATTCACGCAATCTGTAACTGTGCCAGTACCTTGTCGGCCATCAGTTGCATCTACCCGTTGCAAAACAACGTCGCTAATATCTACGTTCTGATTTTCCTGTAACGAAAGTGCGCTTGATGGAGCAGGGTTTAAATAAACTGTACCTTCATCCGGGAAAGGATCTTCATTGGTGTTATAGATAAAGTTTTTATCTTCATATCTGATTAGGTAATCACCCGCACCCAACGACGCAAACTGGTATCTGCCAAATGCGTCTGTAAGCAGTACCTGTGTCTGTTCAGAATCCACCAAGGTGACGGTGATATTAGCCAGCCCCCTGCCCTCATCATTCCGGACGATACCCGAAATTTGGCCACTCACCCAAACGCTCGGCAAAACTACCAGCAAGATCAGCAAAAATACGAACATCCGTGTAGCTATCATTAGCACCTACCCTTTGACTAGGATTAACAGCAGACTGTCATGACGTATAGCCAAAGTCAATTCTGCAGTCAATCAAGCACTTGCGTTCGGGTTTCACGTTCGCATCAAGCCGAACCGATTTCAAACAATTCCGCACTTTGCTTCTTTTATAGAAGCTGCCCTTTCTAAATTGCTTTCTATTTGTATAGTCCTCACCCTTCATAGGGTGTAAGAAGAGAGTTGAATTAACCAATAGCAGGCCATATGGACAAAGAACTATTCGGACCGCGTTTTTAAACACTCTGACAAAACAAGTTCAATAAAGCGACTAACTGAGCCTTGCTGATCAGTTGCTGACGGTAATCGAGGGTAGTCATAAGCGGCTCTGAAAATACCAATGGCCGTTTCATCACTCACAAGCATCAACATTGTTTTAAGCGGAACACCTGCCTGTCTGGATGTCATAGCGGCTCGCGCAATGTCCTCCCAATTAGTACATAACTCCTGCCGATCATTGGCGATGGCATTGGAGCAACACAACAGCAGTACAAAAATAAATCGATGCATTGTACGAAGCTTCGTTTTAACTCTAGACATGATGAACGTAGAACCAATCTAAGGCATCGTAAAAAAGGGAAAGTGTGAAGGTATCATAGGGGATCCTGCTCTATACAATTATACGGACCATCTAATCTAGGATCACTTGATTGCAATTTTACTTAACGATTCATCACGAGATAGTACCCGCCTTCGAAATCTACTCGTAGCCGTCTGATCATTTCTATATTCTTGTCAAAAAATAGAACTGAACCCGCTATTTAACAGGCGAACTCCTGCGTCCATGAGAAATTCTCACTATGCAAATAGCTGTATTGCGACAGACCAGCCCCGTCCAAGTCATGAATCACAACAATTGACTATCAAAGAGTCAATAATTCTAAGAGAATTTTCCGTTTAATATCAGCAGCATAGCAACACCCATTCAATAGCCACCAAAACGTGTAACCTCAAGTAACAATTCAACCTGCCGTTAAACTGCCCTGTAGCAAGTGAAGCACACGGAATGAATTTGGAAATCAGGGACTGATAAATTCGGCCAAGCCGGCCAGGGCTTGGGTATGTAGTTTTCCTATCACCTAGCTTAACTATGGCTGCCATCAGTGATCGCACTTCACTGATGTCAGCTTCTTTTTTGCGAACCGTGACAGTTACACACAACTCAACTGGAAAGTAGCGGCGTCGACAAAACACATAATTCCGATTAAGTGAACGGTACAATTCGCCCTCCCGTTTCGCCAAATGCATTTCTTTTGCATCTTTGGTAACAATACAAATAGTCGCATAAGAATTCTCAGGCTTTTTTATTGAAACCACTACGCATGGATGAACCGGTATAACATTCTTGTCGCTT
Organism: Laminaria ephemera; assembly: GCA_036873875.1. Lineage (NCBI taxonomy): Eukaryota > Phaeophyceae > Laminariales > Laminariaceae > Laminaria > Laminaria ephemera. Next base: position 547 of record JAYJMJ010043230.1, on the reverse strand, counting down.
AGTGTTTAAATATTGCACTTAAACTAATTACTACATATTCCATAAGAGCGCTCTGCCAACAAATAAAGCACAAAACAAGCGATTTATTGTTTGCTCACAACGCTTATCAATAAATACAATAAGCTAATCAACGACAGATCAGCCTACAATTTTGTTGCTTGAAGTTGCTTGCGGTCGTTGGTAGTGATTTCCCGATCAGCGCCAATCATATTTCAAATGCCTTCCACTAACGAACTCGCCATGCGAATCTTAAAATATTCTTTTGTCGATTAAAACTGCAGACATAGATCTGTGTAGGCACCTCCCCTGCTTCTATCGCTTTAGTTCCTTGATAGCAAAACTTAATCAATAGATTGTCTGCCGTGGTACGCAAACCGCCTATTGCAGAATGTCTGCTGTATTTAAACCGTTCAGTTTTTTACATTTTCAAATCAGCGAACCTTGCTTTTTGGCGGCTATGGCTAAGAATTACCGCTTTATGTTCAATTTACATAATTAATCAATTGCTTAGTAACTGTAACCGTTACCAGCATAAACATAATGATTT
>JAYJMJ010043125.1:0-21179 GCA_036873875.1 Laminaria ephemera | reverse complement strand
CCGCTTCTAATCCAAGATCGGCTCCAGAAATCCATTTTTTCCGGAAAATTGAAAAGTTTCAAAAAAAAATTCCAAAAAATTTGCCCCATAGACGACCGTCCATGGAAAATTTGGCTGGGATCTTCGGAAATTAAACTTTTTTGCTATGGATCGGCTTGCCATAAGCACCGGTCTGAGAATGACCCTAACGCATTAATTTCTGGCCTTTTTTTGTTTTTTGTTACATTGGTGTCAACCTAGCGTCATCTGCTTCCCTTCGCCCCGACCTACGCATGTAACCTACACTCCGAAGGGATACTCGTATCTTGTGAAGTGAAATATATTTGGTACTTTTTCTTGTAGGATTTGTGGGTCAAAGACCGGTAAAGGCGCCTTGCTCCTGCTGCTGTAGGGGGTTTGAATAAAATCTGAGTGCGTTAGAATTCGAAAAATTGTCAAATATTGCCAAATAAGCAGCGTGTTTCGCGATTGAAGGTTTTGACAACTCTTTTGGCAAGTTCAGGAAATTTTGATTGGCCAAAATAGCAAGATTTTTGCTATTTTCGTTCGGTCGCTGATAAAATCGTCCGAAAGCATTTCTACTGAAATCGGGGAGAAAATAAGCCCCGAGCTCTACAGTAGTAGAAAATATGAGAAGTTTTTGTTATATGTCGCGTACTGTACACCTGGTGCAGGACAGGATTCAACCCTCCAGACGTCATCTCTACGTTGTAGGGGAACTCTGCGAAACAACACGGCAGTTCGCGTTACCTACAGCAGCAGTATATTGATCAGATCATCGGGTCCCCCGAGCGCGGAGCTGCTGAAGGGGTGCAAATACATATGCTAGAGGAGAACGAGCTTCTTCGGCAGCGTATGGAATCGTTTCTGTTTTATCTGGCGTTGTGGGCCGCGGTGTTCTTATTCTGGAATATGTCCAAAAGTTTAACGTGGTCGTTAATCGGCGAAATGTTGCTCACGCGATTGCTCATAAAAAAAACTGTTTATTTATACCACGTTCGTATTCTATTTGAAAGTCGCCTTAGGTCGGTCGCCACGCCCCCGAGAGGTACACAGCATAAGGGTATGAGCGATTCAGGACTTTCATGTTAGTACACAGCCGTTGTGGTCCCGAATTAATAGCGAGTTTGGGGGGGCGTTGGTTTAACGGTCGTATCCAGTTTTGTTCGTGGCAAACCTGATTGACCCAGTTTTATCTGCCGAAACGTCTTAAACCGGATGGTCCTAAGTACGGCCTTATTGTAGTTAATTAACCGACTGTAGAACGAACCCAAACATGACATACATTTCTTGGATAAAAACAACAGCGCCTCACAGGCCTTGCTGTATGACGAACAACAACCCGCCACGTGAATATATATATGTCCTGGATCACAAGAGCACACCCCAAGCAGCGATACTGCCGAATATACAGGCCTTCATCCAACAGAGTAGCAGCGGTGGCCTTTTGGTTCCTACTTGCGTTCGCCTCCTCTTCCCAACTCGCTCCGTGGATGCTCATGGGTAAGCAATGCTTGATGTCTTGTCATTTGACAATTTGGTTTGTAGTGCATACCAGTAAAAAAGCGAATCATATACTGCTGTACGAGTACGAGCAGTCCGTTGGCAGTTATCTGTTACTACGCACTTGTTACCGGTGTAGAGTACTAGTGGGTACCCCGATCTAAGAGCAACCTGCAACAAGCAGAAACAGGCCCTGTCAATTACACATTTCTCTCATATGTAGTGAGCAATGTATGGTTTTCAGTATGGCGGGACACGCTGGTTTGAACGATCTTAAGTCCCAAATACTCTTACCTCGGGTGCACGTTAATAGGGGCACGCACGGTGTGGGATAGTGATCATCTCTCTAGGAACTCACACTGCTGTATTCGGTGTGGGATAGTGATCATCTCTCTAGGAACTCACACTGCTGTATTCTGTTATGACACGAGTAACTGCTCTCCTCACAGCATCGGTATATATTCGGTGGTGATGCTGTTTTTGGTGTCCAGTCTGTGGTTTAGTTTCTATGTTTGGCGGCGTTAATCTCCGCCTTCACATTGCTCATACGTAACATAGGATCTCTGCCTTCAGTATCGACTACAGCGTTGCAAGGACCCCCGCCTTCCAGAATTCCACAGGACCGGTTGATCCTCATTCTCTACGAGGTCTCCGATCTTACGAGCTCACAAGAGGCCCTGCAGTCCAGGCGGCCTCTGATTTTCAATCGGGTCTCCTTGGCAATACCTGGCTCAAACGAGTGTCCTCTATTTTTTGACGGTCGTTTAATTAGCAACTACAGTGGTTTCACGCAAACTTGGCACAGTAGGGTACTGGATTAAAGAGCCGCTAGGAACAGGCAAGTGACACCGTTCCTCTCCATGCCGCTTACTGGTATACCTCATATTGGGCGTCATACAGGTTTTAGTGTAGGATTCACAACACGTGACAAGCCAGTTTGACCGACCGCTTTTAAGTCCGTTTTCTCTTATCGGGAACGCTTTTAAACCGGGCACCCGTCCGTAACCCCTTCGTCATGGTACATCAGTATATTCTAGGTATTCCTAGGTGTATCAGCAGTGTTGAACGTTGAATCTAAGCACGTTCCATGCAGCGCACACTGTGCTTATGTGCCATAAACGTATGAGCATATCAATACAGTACCACGCGCTTGAACGACGACATCATACACTAGCCAGCAGAGTACCGGATGATCGACCGTGTTTCAAATCATCGATTCGATCTATCTCGGCGATCAATCACCAAACAAAAAAAGCAATCAACATGCCGTTTCAAAGACGATTTTGAAATAAGTGCTCGTATACTGCTGTTCAATTTCCAACTGCAACTTCGTTTTACGTTTTAGGAACACACCGCAACACTGTACCTCACCATATGACGCATGGAATACGATACTGGCAACTGGTATTCTAGGAAGTAAAATCCATGCCGCCTAAACTCAAAACAGTAACTCTTCACTCAAGACTTTGTACATGCTTGACGTTGAATACACGTGGCCTACTCCATGTGCCAGGAACTCTTGGCTCATTTACCACTCCACTCTATAGGAACGAGGGTTTTGACGCCGGTTTTGAAGCCGAGAGAACGCGCACTAATCGTTTGAGTATGAGCAACATTTGTGTTATGTACCTTGGCCGTGGGATTATTCATCAGGCTGCACTTCCTCTCTCCACACGATGATTTATATTTCGTCACGCTTTGATTTCAAATGTTGGGGTGTCTTGTTGGCCCATCTTTGGCGAGCTGCTAGCTTGGATAAGCAGTCTAGCCGGCGTTTGGAACGTGCAGAAGTCTGGTTTGAACAATGCTCATTTTGGGTCAAACGTTCAAATTAGAAAAATACCAGAGAAACAGTAGGGGAAATAGAGTGTTAAACGTGGGTCCATACGATCCCGATAAACTCGACACGGAATACCACCTACGGCTAGATGTACCTTACTTGGCCTTCTTGTGACCGTCATCTAGCATTGTTGTTCCATGCTTACTTCTGGAAGCTAGTTACTCCATACCGATGCAATCTCCCTACGACTAGCCAACGCTCTTCCGAGTTTTCGAGTAATACATTGGTTGTACGCACAAATACGGACCATTGTTTATACAGGTTCGGCATTTGTGACACATATTCGCAACCAGTTTTTATATTATACGTGACACGTCGAAGTAGTACGCACGTCAAACGCATCTCGCTTCGTGCTTCGCTTGGGCCTATGCAACCCTCCGTGCGACGGACCGCCGACGGGATAGGCTGCTCTTCTACTGCTCTCACTAGTATTCGCAAGTTTCGAGAGTAGACTGCTGTTGCCTTTTTTCAAAAACAGATGCCTCAGAAAACCTGGAACCCCCTACCGTAGTATGCGTTGAAAGGAGGGTTATATTCACATCTTTGGATAATGCTCTATGGCTCTGCTTGCTTCTTCTCATTGCCTTCTACCCTGCATGCAACTCTTGGCCGTATATTCGTGTTCTGGCTAGGGCGAGAATCAGATCACGACAGTCGTGACACCGACGACGTGCCACCATCATACCCGACTCCGGACATGGCTATTTCCGGCACTCTTGGTCAACTGACCTTGCATACAGCAGCCAGCAGCGGGAACGTTGAAGTCGTTCGTCTGCTGCTCCAGCGGGACCACGCTGATCCCAACACAACCAACAGTAACGGTCGCACTGCGCTTTATTCGGCGTGTGACAGCACGCATCCTCGCGTGGACATGGTGCGGCTGTTGCTCAAGGAGGGTGCCGATCCGGCTCTGGCATCAGAAGACGGGTTAATCTCTCTTCACCGGGCGGCTTATCACGGGCACGTGGACTTGATCGACATTCTGTACTCCAGCGCACCCGCCACGTTGAACCACTGCTCCGTGAAAGGTGGAACCCCTCTTTATATGGCGTGCGATGGCGGCCACGAGGGGGCGGTGTCCAGACTTCTCTCGCTGGGGGCGATAGAGCCAGCGAACGTCGGGCAAAAACACCAGTTTCCACTTTTGGCAGCTGTGTTTGAAGGCTTCATTGGCGTGGTACGTATCTTCGTCGATATAGGAAGCCTAAGCTCGATCGGCGGCGAGCGGGCGATACCAAAGGCACTGTGCGCAGGCATTAAATTTCGCCAGTTGGTGATCCTTAGGCTGCTGCTGACAGTAGGTGGACAAGAGAGACGATCGAAGTGGGCAAACGCTACAATCGGGGGCAGGTGCATGGTTTCTTTTGCCGTTATCTTCTCTAACCCTGCAGCGGTGAGCATTCTCCTGGAGGCAGGGGCGGACGAGACGGCGCATGACTCGGAGGGGCACACCCCTGAAGCCGTTATCGGACTAAATCCACAATATATACATCCTCTTTTATCGAACAGGCGTCCAATCGATCCGAGGGAGGGAACAGCCATTCGCAGGATGCTGATTCGCGGCCCAGCGTACCGAGCTCGATCATGGGCGTGGCCCCTCGTTGACAAAGCGTATGCTGGCGATAACAGTAATGATGACGATGAAACTGGTGCTCCTGCTGTGCTCTTGCCTCTCCCGGCCTTCAAGACTCTTTCAGTTGTTGACGTGCGTATCTCCCGGCCTAACGATAGGAACAGCAACAGCAAGATGTTCGTGACTCTCATTCGCAGGTAAGCGCTAACGTACCGTGCGTCATATTCGCATCTCTATCTGTGTCGTCCAAACGTTGTCTATTCAAAAAGAATGTATCTGAAATAAATTTTGAATATAAGGTCTTGATACTACAGTTTGTTGACTCGTGAGCGGACAGAACTTGCCTAATTCGTATACTTGTTCCTGTTTCTCTGACCAATCTAACCCAATCAAAACATTCACACAGTTGCCACCGGACGCGTTCTCCTACACTTATCCGAAATATCTTCCAGCTAAACATTGCATGGGGTTCCAAATGCGGGTTCACCACATACCGGACATATACGATCATTCTGCAAACCACGAAAGCCATGTATACGGATCTGCACCACCTGTACAAGAATCCGCTGGGCTGATCTACAGTACACAATCTTAATGGTCTGAACATGTTTCCATCGTAGTAATCTTAAAGGTGTGACTAGGGTATCAAAGTGTGTGTCCAGTGGTCGTACCCATGATCCGGTACTAAATGGTTGGTCTGCACACGGCTGAACATGATTATCTGTACGATGTAGCTCAGGCCTTGGTTTTTGCCACACGCGAAACCTGATCCCCGACCAGGACCTATCGCGAAACAGTCGTGGCCAAAATGTACGTTAATGGTGCAGAAATGTGCAAACCGTTTGTTACTTTGTTTTTGCAATTGACTTGGTCGTAGTTGGTATCAGACGGGTCTGTAAACATATTCGTCAAGGTTTGAGGTCCCATATACGATAACCCTGAAAAAAACGTAGCTCCAAGACGACACCCCATTTTCCGGGGCCTACCACCAGACAGTTGAATGGGGCATTATCTTAAAAGCGAAACGATCTGTGCACTCTGAAATCTCGTTCTTTGAAAATGCACCAAATCGTGTACCACGCACGAAGGCAAGTTGTTGTTTCAGTTGATGCCGGATAAAGTGTGCCAACCGTGGTTTATGTTTCTGGCGCTTGGGTCGGTCGTTGTCGGCATCGGGAGTTCTTGAAAATATGTCTTAAAGGTTAACCCTCGTAGCATCAGAACGCTGTAGGGCCCATGAAAAAGGCGCAAGGTTTGGTGGTATTACGTGAAATTAGAGTCATGCTCTTTAAGTGCACTTGGAATGCCCTGTTTTCCACGCCAAAGCTTTGAAAAGAGATGTACTGTCTGTTGTTGTGGGCGCACAGAGTCCGATCTCTTTTGATATTGTCGTATGTGATTTTAGTTTTTTCGGTTTCTGAGTGGGTGCTAAATGGGTTAAGTGACCTTGAAAAGGCATCCGGAAAGAAAATAGCTCCGAGCCGACAGCTTAACATCCGAGACTTTCCTGTAAACAGGGATGGGCATCCTCCTAAACACGTAGCAACAATTTCAATGTTATTTTTCTTTGTTTAAACGTGCATCAAATCGTCTACGGCGCACGAGGTCAAGTTGTAGTTTCACCTTAGCTGACTCTCTATAAATCCTGCGCCGTCCATAGCTTTCAAGACAGTGGTGAGGAGGACGTGATTAATGGCGTCAGTTATTGATTGCGAGCGTTTAGGGTATAACAAAACAACAGCGTGCAAGAAATACAAACGATGGAAGGCATTTTCGAGGCCAACACAAACGTGTACTTGGTATAACACACCGGTCTCAATCAGCGTAATGGTTCTAAGGGAGAGCCGTCATTTTCCATGCCTAAAGCAATATATGGATATTACCTGTTGAATTTACGTTCGCTACGCACGCGATCAAGAGAGAGAGATGGCCATGAACGACAGTTATGCACACCAAGCACGGCGATCCCAATACCACCCGCATTCCTGCCGTGCCCTCGTTTTCCCTGCCAGGTATTGCGCGAAGGAATAACGGTCGACCGAAAATGACGGGAAAGCAAGGTCGTGGTCGATGCTGTTGCGGCCGGTTTGACTCTACACCGAGAGCCGGCTCTGCACCTTTGGGTACACAAGACACTTACAAAACGTAAACCACTCGACGAATTTCGCCAGCTGTTGCGACACTTCGTATCGGAAACGAAATGGTGGATTTTGACTATCGGCTAACGGTTGTAGCGGTCACGAGCGATACAATCGGAGAACCGGACTTTCGTCGGAAAACAGAGTATATTCTTCGTCGTATACGCACGAAAAGGCCCTGCGCTCTTTGATCGACGTATTGTCCAACTGCTAGTAGTGGAACCAGGCAAGGTTGCTCTACAGATACATACTGGGTAAGCGCTTTCGATCCTGTGTACACGTCATCATCAAACTGGTACACGGATGTTGAACATTGTAATTCTACATTGCGACGCGGAACGGATGTTCATAAATGGAATTGCACAGGTTTAGGGAGTGTGTGGATTAACCTGCTAGTTCGTCGGAAATTGCGGTGGAGTGTGATTTTGGCGAAGAATTCCTCCACGGGGCAATGCGGTAAAGTGGCACCGACCTGTACCGTACAGTACGAACACCCGCTCGGTGGAAAATTGTGGTCCTATTTAGTTTGACAAAGACTGCCCTTTTACCCTCTAATTCCAGTATTTTTCCAAACCGGCCGATATTTTTATTGACTTTGTAAGAAAAAGATGAATCGTCGCTTCACAACCCACTCCCTCACCACCCCTCTTTTGCGAGGCGGTAACCCCGCTGTACGTCTCAACGTGTACACCAAGGCGACAACTCCATGACGGGATGCTACGTAAGGCGTATGGTATTAAACATAGGTTTCTGCCTGCAGAGTGGATTCATTGATGAGTCATATATTTGTTTTACGGTAGTGTCTGTCTGCAGGGTGGTTCATTGGTGTAAACTACACCAGACAATTTTGCATCTCGTCGTCTGTCTGCAGAGTTTGTTCATCGGTGTCGGTCAGGGCGTTGCCAGTTCATGTATTTTTGTACCAGGCATCGGCTACCTTTCTTTACCGGTCGCCTCCGTTCGTCCTTTCTTGGCGTGGAGGATGGGTCGCACCTCCATCGAAAATATTTTTACATGTATACTTCATTGATGTTGATATACAAAGCTACGGTAGGGGGATTACATTTGGGGCTTCCTTTTTCATTGACTGAAAATCTGCCGCGCGAGTGGCTACAGCAGATATTACTGGCTTTTCACTTTGCGACACGCGCAGCCATGTACCTGCTTGTTTCGATGCGCCGTGCAAACTTCCTTTTTACGTTCTTGAGCGAGTTATAGCTCACTCGTACGAGTGATCTAAACCTCGTTGTGACAATAGGGGTACCCCCCCTACCGTTGCCTCGATCTGATCACCTAGTCAGCTTCATGGGGCAGGTCTGGATTAGTTCATACTTTGGCCCTCGTGATAAGAAGAAACTAATGGTGGGTTAGTGTGAACCCCCCCCCCCCCAAATATTGGGGGCAACTACCTTTGTCGCTTGAAAGCTCTAAGGGATAGACACGCCGGTTGCCGCTACGTACTACCAGACCGGTATGCCATCACCTCGTGCACATGGGGACAATCTGTCCGTATATCCTCAACTCGTACACACCAGACACTCCACGCCGTGCCTACTAGTTTATAACATAACATAGCCTCACAATTTTATCACATTGCTATCCTGCATTCACGACGGATGCATCTAAAAACAAAATCCTTTCCGACGTAATGATAAAATTGTTCCAAACAACGCTCCAAACCAAGACCAAATCCAATACTAGATTAACCATCTCAATCACAAACCTGTGCTGAACAATCCCCACATCGGAAACAGACCGAACCCATTAACCGCTATCACGACGACCGTAGTTGTCCCAGTTCGGTCTGCCTGCAGTAAATAAATGTTTGAACTCTCGGCGATTTCCACAAGAACGGCAATGAAGATAGACTAGACATCCGTCATGCAAAATTAATGGGTTTGCATCCAATGGTTGTGCATCATTCTCCAGATGCTACAGCGTTTAGATAGCATGGTTGGTGCAATCAAGATGTATGTATGTCTTATGCCATATAAATGGTTCTTTGTACAGGTACCACTCAGCCTTCCCCTGGGTCGGCATTGGTCGCTGGTTGTTCGTTGCAATTAAACATCGTCTTGTCCACCTCATGGTCAAAAGATAGACGACGACCTACAGATCGCTGGTCAACCGCCAGTCCGTTCACGATTAATTACCCCTGCTTCAATATATTACCCTAGTAACAACGAGATTATAATCCTCAAATATTCCAGGTTCTCGCTCGTCTCTTATAACGCTGTGGGAATCACTCGCACTGGATGCCGACGCGAGATAGGAACATCGAGCCTCCTGTCCACACAATTCGCTACGTTTCGCATATTATGCGCATCCAACAGAGCAAGGCCGACAGCGACGCAACTTGAACCTCTACGTGCCACGGCTTGGGTGCCTCGGGCCTTGATGGTGGTGTACAGCTGCACCAAAGAGAGACCAACGCAAGATGTAATGGCGATATAAAACAAGTGAATACACTGCGGGCGCCAAATACGTTCAAATCCAGTTATTAACGGAACACACGACCTTAATCATCTCCGGCGCCACCCTATCTACCACTTACGACAGCTACTGCAGCCAAACCCAACGAACAACGTCCTCATCCAAACAACCCCACGAACCATGAGCTTGACGTTTGACAACAATCCGCGCACGTAATTTGCTACCCTTTTGTCTTTGCACTAAGAGCTGGATGTTGCCCTGTAGATTGGAGCAAATGTCGTTTCATTACATGTGCAACGAAGTTAGGTCAAATATCGAGATCCCCATTCTACGAAAGACTTTGTGTATCGATGAACGGCTGCAATCGCTGCCGACGACGGGAGATACGGTGCCTGCTGTAAGTATTCCAACTGCGCATTTTATTAACGACATGTTCCGAAGGGATAGGCGCTGCGCGGTGTACAATTATTTCTGCTTAGATAGGAATACCTGTTGCGTTACCGGCGCTACTGCACACTGCTCGCGGTGAATGTCAAGACCCGAAGCGAGGAGTTCATGGTGCGTACGTGCTTTAGCTGCGTCGTCGTGAGCCTTTGCCAGCTGGACGTGTATAGGGATCAACAACGTACCGAGTCGCGCGAGCGTGGAAAATCCGGCTCAGCATCGGCGACTCTGTCAGAGGAGTGGACCCCATTCCACGGTGGAATCTAGTATATTGAGACGAGCATCATCGTTACCGGAAGCTGTACGCTTTGTATCTGGTTTGGTGGATTCCACCGTTTTTCAAAGGTCCCTTCGCCTTTGCTTACTCTCCCATTCTTGGTCGACTGGGACGGTGTTGTCGACTGGGACGGTGTTGAGGTATGCTTGCCAATCGCCCCGCCCTGCCTCCCATTCCCCGGCATTTCTCATTTTATCGCGGCGTGTCTTCGGCTATGTTCTCAGCTTTCCAGCACCCGTGACCTGCCTCTCCTTATCTAGATCAACGGAGCTGATTACAGCGTTTTTTATATATTTTTGCGATGGGGTTCCATACGACCCACTCCCGCATCTCTCTAACTTGCAAAAGAAAACATCGCTGGTCGAATACGTGAAAAACAAACGACGCCCCCTGAAAAATGCGAAACAGACAACATGCAATACAAGGTATGTGGTGATACGAAATGCTGGTGTTCCTGTAGTAGTGTAACTTTTATATCGGTGGTGGTGGTGGTGGTAGTCAATGTCATTTCTGGTTTCAAAATCCGCCGATGTTGCGGCCGGTTCGATGCCTGAATTAAAATAATCGCAGGGTGCATCGAGAGGGTGCATAACACAACCGACGAAAGCGCGACACCGTTCCGCCGTCGACTTCCCATGGAGCGTGGCGAAGTCGTGCTCAATGATGGCGCTACTTATACAAAACCATGAAAATCTCCACAGAAAACACAAAACAATATATGTTGGTGTGTTCTGGAAAAGTCCCTTCCTTGGTGTCGCTGGTGGTGTTGCCTGATATATTTGTACCTATCCGGCCCGTTATGGGCCTGTTCAGTCCCTGGTTCAGATATCGTCTTGCGGATCGCGAGAACAGATTGGATTCTGTTTGTACGGAGTGAAAGAGATGTTTTTGCAACGGTCTGGGTGTGCATAGAGACAGAGGGCATATTTACTCCTTGTAATGCTTAACAGGCTCCAGATTGGTGCCCCAAGTTCACGTCATGTTATTCGATGTTTGGTTCGCTTTGAATACCTGTCGACCGTTAGCTTCCTTACATCATGATAGTCCAGCCATTAAACCATCGCGGCCGGCCTGCCAAATCGAACGAACTAAGCATTGTACAAATATGGCACAATTCGCTGGTTGATCTACCCATCCACTTGACCTACGAAGTACAGTGCGAAAAGCGGCCGGTATAGCCAACAGAGAAGCGAATTCGAACAATGGAAAGTTTTACCACTGCCACGTACACCAAAATACAAAAAAACGATCGCCTGACGATGACATTAAGGTTAAGCAACAATATTCGCTGAATGCCCTATGTATAAACGATGAAGCTACTCTGCAGAGAAGCACCAGGATGTTTAGTCTTTGTGTTACAGGGTGTGCTCTCATAAAAGAGTAGCCTCGTTGTTTCCGCAGGACCAGCTGTCCAGCTAGATATGTTTCAGAGGTGGGAATACTGGTCGTGAACCACCCCATCACGTTGATGGACGCATTTACGAGATAGCCCGGCCGATGTCGAAAGGGCAAGGCGAGGGAGGGTAAGCGAAACTAACAAACCCGTTATACAGAAAAACTCCGCGATCGAAAAATGCCACAGAAGCCCTTTCCACTTCGAGATTTGTTCCTACGATGCGGTGCGGTTCGTGACCGTTTTTTCACATCGCCCCCTATCAGCAACATTCGGTTTCTCTTTACAGAACCCCAACCAAGCCTCATCGAACCGTAGCAGTACCACACAGATATTTTTACCATTGACGCATGCCACGGTAAAGGTGGGCCATTGTTTTTCTGAGTCTCCTCACTTGAGGAGCTCTCTACCTAACCCAAACCCTTATATGGAGGAAACTCAAAATGCAACCCGATGACCCAAACCCATGGTCTAGGTAAAACCAAATGTTAATATTGCAAACAAGAATGACACTCCGACGAACATGGGTCAAGGAACCCTGTTATTCAGGAAAAAACAAAATCTATAAAGTGCTACCTCTATCGTAGCAAACGTCCGTATGATTCCAACCCTTACCAGTCTGTTTAGAACTCCAGCGCTCGGTTCCCACAAAACCAAATTATCGAAAACACTTAACCGTCAATTGCAACAAGCTGTTCGTCACGGTGAGGGGCCGCCTGCGATCGGGTTTTATGAACCTGCACCGAAATTCATGAACCTAAATAACCGAAATTCGCATTCAACGTCACCGTACGATCCTCAAAACGTCAACTCCGTATCCCGGAAATCCGTGCGATTCTCCGAATGAGAAGCCGCACCGTCGTCCCGTGCTACATCTAAAAAATCCTTCAACTGTTCAGGGGCACTGAACGGGGTAGATGCGCATTGTAACAAAGCCTCACAAAGGTCTCGGCCGGTGTTAAAAAGAACAGATAAGAAACGCGGAAGGATAATTTGGAGAGATTTCGTGACGAACCGAAAGGAAAGCATGTAGACAATGTAACTGATGCTCTTAACCGGAAACTAGATTAGACAACATTTGGGAAGTCTAGTGACTCTCCAAAAAGCGCGCAGACAGATCATAGCAATTTGACTCTGCCATACTCGCTACCGTGCGCAAACCAAACCGAAACGAACCAAAGCACCCGGAAATCGCTCACGACGACGCTAATGAGTTGACTTGCTCGTACCCTGGTTGTGATGCAAAACCGAGTACAGGCCCCAATGTCAGAATTGTTCAGGATGAGATGCAACAAATAACACAACACTCCTCAAGACGACTGTGTGTTTAGAACTTACGGATATTAAACTCCGTGTTCGATACACTCGCCGCAGCAGCGCTGTATCCCACTAGCAGCAAGGACAGCATACACTCGTTCACCCTCATCCACTATCCTACCCCTAGACCACGAATGGCGGTACTCGACGAGCATCTTCCTTTTGTTTTGGAACTCTACATTTCCTCGTATCACGAGAATATAACTGATCTCCTCACGCAGAGTGTATACGGTAGCATCAACATCAATTTTTGCGCCTCGGCGACTCAGCGATAATCTCATATATCAACACCCACTCCACTCTTAGGTTTAGTAAGAGCACGGGGACAGCATCGTTGCGCTCACCGGTCGGTAGCTTCATCGCGCTCACCGCTCGGTATATTGACCCAGATAGACACAGACAAGCGACGTAAATTTTGAAATGTTTCAGTTCGAGTAACAACATGTATGCCAATTATTTGAGAGTAGACCCGAACGTATACGATAATGTTCCCACACACCAGACGCCAAAGCATTGACGATGCACTTCGACCCGTCACTAAAAGTTGTTTAGTCATTCCTTCGCGCAATACCTGTCACGGAAGAGCAGCGGGCAAGAAATTGACAGGGCTGCTGTTGGCGTCGTTGTGTTGCTGTGTACATGTATACAGACGGAATGCACTCATTTGCACATTTGTATCCTTTTCTCCGGCGGCCGAGGGTTCTCTCTCACACTGTTGACTGTGGGGGACGCAGGGGGTCTATCGGTAACTTTCGACGCACGTCTGAACCCTAGCCAACCTCCAGGGCAGAAGCTATGGGCGTCCAATGTCGCACGAACATGTAAGGTTCGAAGGGATCGAGCCCCACCTCCCTGAGCCAAGTAGATATCGTAGAAATCCACAATGATATGGGGAGTTATTTTTCGACCGCTCTGCTCTCTGCTGCTTCTCTATAATATCTGTGTCACAGCCCCATTCAAAGTCCGACCTTTAAGGCAGCTCCAGTTCAACAGCAGTCGCGCTCCAAAGTGTTCACTTTGTGACAGCGACTAGAACGGTGCCGCTGTAATTGTCTGTGCGTGTGCCATCGTGTAGAAACACAACCGGCACGAATCCAACCTACACTGACGCACCACGTAATATATATTTCTTTTGAACCACAAACCCTACCCACGCAGCCACATACATGCACAGTACGCAGCAGTCCGACATCATATGTATAATAGCAATTGCGGTGCAGCAGCAGTGGGTGTTGATGTTGTCCTTGTGACTACGTGATTGCTCTTGGTTTTTGGTATGCATGTGGTCTGTGCTAAGCAGGTGCTTGACCAACGACCGACCATATTCTCACGTCGAATAACATATTAGGCACATATCGAAATTCAGTTGGCTCAAGCCCACTGTACGTATGACAGCAGCTGAAGTCTATGGATCGCCTGTCTTCCCTCCTTTCAACTTGTGACGACTCTGGAACATCAAGAAAACCACATACCGAAGCGGAAGCTTTTAGTGTGTACTATGTCCCAGCCAATGACGACCATACGCCTGTCTACTGTTCGCTACTCATACTGACGCGTGCTACGATAGAGGTAGCACTTTTTGGCGTGTTTTGTGTCTGTATAACGGGGCTCCTTAACCCAAAATCGTCGGGGTGTCATCCTTGTTTTGCAATCTGATTTTTTTGTATACATACCTAGATTTGGGTTCGGTCATTGGGTTGAACGTTTACAGTTTACACAAGATCAGTTTGTGGGTGAAATTTAGAGCTCCTTAGGCGAGGATACTCAGGAAAAAGCTGGTGCGCCTCTATCGTGGAATGTATCTACTCTTCAATTTAAATGTACAGAGGTTCTTTCCTATCATTCACTGGACCGTGGAACAATGTCATTCACTCACACAATATATTTCTACAGACCTGAGGGGGCAGGGAGAAAAGTGGAAACAACTCCAAGCTTTGGAAAGGGCCGAAATTGATATCAATCCAGATGGTGGGGAACCCTGTACGCAAAACAACAAAAAGCTGTTATTCTTTTAGTGGCTTTATGGCTCTGCCCTTCTATAGCCGTAGGAAAATCTGGTGGAGTGGTTTCGAATGGTGAGATGTTCCCAACCCCCCCTGCGAGCCCAGTTGCTTCTAGAAGGTAGAAAGCTCTCCCTGATACCAACCACGACCAAATCAAACATCATAGACCAGAAAAACTTATTTCGCTTTGCGAATAGGTCATCTTTGTGACTACCCAGGTCGCGATTCGCGCCGAGTGCACAGGCATAAACTTGCGATGAGAGACCGCCAGGCCGCTAGGGCAAAGGAGGAAGAAGCCGGGGGAATAGTGATGAGGAATAGTGATGAGGAATAGGATATAGTACAGTAAAAGCGAAAATGGAATATAGTGGGGAAGGGAAATTAGGAAACAGTAGACAGAGAGTCGTAGGAGAGATACTACTGCTTGACGCAAGGATATTCGGTATATAGCTGAACGCATCTACGCTACATTGTCGGAGGGCAAAAACAATAACAATAAAAATTTGAATAATAGATGTTTTTTTCCGCCACAACGTCAGATTGCGCCATCGACTGCCTCGACCCACGTGAAGGTCGAAGATAGAGCGGCACATGTCGGATAGATGATGACATTCCTTACCTAGATCGCACAGATAATGAGTGTAGGGGCATATACACATACCATAAATACCTTACACATCACCACGTCGAACCGTGTCGTTACTGTCGCCTTACTAGGTTACACGTAAAAACCAGCACACGCGCATGACGTCGTAGGCACACCCAGTACATCACTTAAGCTGAAACATGTTGGGATTGTTTTAATCCTGTAGATCAGGCGGTCAGAATGATCCACGGATGATGCAGACACATGAATATGTCTTGCGTACGTGGTCTGTACAGTGTTATGATTTTTCTGATGTGCGTTCGTTCATGGTAAACCCAACCATAACCCCACTCACGATAAAGGGGACCGCCATTTAGAATGGCAGAAGTTTATGACAAAGTTCGCGTCCTTAACGAGGTTTGGATTAAGGTTAGGATGAGTCAACAAAGCTAAAAGCAGCAAGTAGGTACCCTTGGATTTATCATGTCTGGTTCCAGGTCAAAGTTGTAGATTAACGGAAGTAAACATTCCTCCAGCAAACGAGGGAAGTGATTAAAAAACCCAACCCGAGCTCCCGCCCAGCCATACCTATACGTTCACGCTCACCTGCTAATGATCGTTATGAAGAGCTTGCTTACAATGCCCTGCTGCTTCGGCCGGATAAATCGAACACAACCAGAGCGAGGGGTCACCATCGGTGCTGCATACGAGAAAAATGGAGAAGAAGCAGCAGCAGCGGCGGTAGCAGCAGTAGAAGTGTCAATATCGCAACCACAGCTACCGCCGACGTCCGTAGTCTCATCGAGAGGCCACGCCCACGATCTAGCTCGGTACGCTGGGCCGCGATGCAGCATCCGGTGAATGGCGACTTCCTGCCATGAATCTTGGAAATGAACACCATGTCCAACAACGTCGCATGGGGACAGCCCATCCGGGTCTTCCACAGTCTCGTCCGCCCCCGCCTCAAGGAGGATGCTCACTGCCGCCAGACGACAATAGCCGGCCCCTATATAGAGAAGGGTTCTGCTATTCACGTTCACGTTTGCCCACTCCGACCGCCGGTTGTCTCCGCTTACGTTGAGCAGCAACCGCAGGATCACTGCCTGGTTGTGTATTACTGCGTTGTGCAGCGCCTTGGGCAAAGCCACCTCGCCTCCGACCGCCCTAAACCCTCTACCGTTTGTCAAGATACGAACTACGCCCAAGAAACCGTACAACACTGCTTCTGCTAGCGGGCATGGGCGTGTAAAGGGCCTGGGCGTGGGCTCCATCGCTCCTAGTGAAACAAGCTTGATTACCATCGGCTCGTCGCTGTTACAACATGCAACATAAAGCGCTGTTTGGCCCTTGGCCGCGGTGTGGTTCAATGTGGCGGGTGCTGCGGAATGCAACATGTCGACCAAATGCAAGTGACCACGGAAAACCATCAAATGTAGAGGAATAGCCCCGTATTCGTCTGCCATCGACGGGTCGGCGCCGGCCGCGAGAAGCAACCACACCACGTCTACGCTAGCAGGCCTGCTCTGGCAAGCCGCAAAGAGTGGGGTGCGGCCTGTATTGTCGAGGGAGTTGGGGTCGTGGTACTTACGCTCCAACAGAAAGCGGACGAGTCCGACATTCCCGCTCCTGGCTGCTCTATGCAAGGCCTCTGCATCATGCGTAGAGGTAGTCATGGTCGAACGTGGGCGCGAATGTAGCAGATCTTTCAGTGACAAGCCTTCCAGTTTTAAGGCCTTGCTCCAGCAGACATCAATTTGATCATATCGCGACGAATGTGAAGGCGGCACGGAGGAAACGAGAAAGGAGAGGGGAGCAGGAAGCCGAGGCAAGTATCATTTTTTATATGGTATTATGTCGTATCAGGTACGTACCGGTAGTCATGGCACCACGCGTTCAAACCGTGTCTCCCTTTGGACTTGTGCTGCGGAAGGGTGCATCCATTGTTTTCGAAACAAGTCTCCTCTGTCGGGAAGAAGCGGATATAATTGCTGTCGTTCTAAACAATGTTCGGTTGTCACTGCGGAAAAGAAAAAAAGATGCACTAGTCAATGGTCAGTAGCAAGACATACTATTACTACTGAAGCAAAAATATAAGAGCGAGGGCCATGCGATGGTGAGGCGTGTTATTTGAAAGAAACAAGAAATATGCACGGCTATTGTCACTGGCTGGAAACATGCGGCGCAAGAGGAAGGTCAATATACGCTCTTCGGTATTCGTACGTATAACCAACGTACGAGAAGAGGAGTGTTTGCCGGTCGTCGAGACACTGCATCAGCATGGGTTAGCGACGCTTCAGCAAAGGAGCATCAAGGAACGTGGCTGAAGAGCGGTCACTGCAACGGCACATGTGGTAACTTTTGCCGTGTATCGTATATCGTACCAAGTTGGTCGGGGGCAAATGGACCCACGTCCCGAAGCACGCTATGGTAGAGGGGCATCATTTTGTTTCTGAGGCGCCTCAATTGAGGAGTTATATACCTCTCCCAGAAACTGATTTGGGGGACACCATGATTTCTACCTGATAAACAATGCAACACCCTAGCTATACAATGGAAAGAAATTGGAAAAAATTGATTGAATCCCCGACGATTGTGAGATAAGGAGCCCCGTCATTCATAAACCTTTCAATCAATAATATTACCTCATTCGTAGCACGCGCCCCCTCGACTCTACGTTTAGCTCCTGTCATTACTCTTCCACTCTCTCATTGTAACGTTAGGCACAAAAGCACCAACTTTCAACAACAGACGCTCTTTTCTGCTTTCCAACCGCCAGACAGGCAGCGTAACCAATAACAAGCAGCTCTGTTCTTCTACTCGGTCAACGTGTAACGATACGATATGATACCGCAATAGCTATTGTCATCGCTTGAGGAGCTCTAAACCATTCTTGGGAATCTACAGCCGCAACCTGATGATCGTTCCCACGGCCAAGGTGTGGAACACACATGGTGCTTCAATTCCAACAAAATTTGGAGGTGCCCTCGGCCTCAACACCATCGTCAAAATGCTCCTTGTTAGTAATATGGTACAGAGGCCAAGAGTTCATGGCACATGTGGAAGGCTACGTGTGATCTATTTCACGAACGTGCAGTGTCATGAGTTACAGTGATAGTGAACGGGGTAGATTTCGAAGAAAAATGTATCTTTTGCCAGAGTACCAGTGTCATATTCCAAGTACCATTCCAGGTACATTGTACAATATACAATATATTGTACAGTATATTAATGTAACCGTAAAATATAGAGATTGTATATGGACAAAGTACAACCCCACCTGGTCCAGGTCAGTCTTGATAGTGTGCTCCCAAAACGTCGGGATTGTATTTGAACAAAGTACCACACCTGGTACAGTACAGGAATGTGCTCTTAAAACGTCGAGGTTGGATTTGAACATTTGCCTTGTAGTTTTTTTAAAGACTGTTTCAAAAAATGTACCAGGTATGTTGATTGCCGGATTTGTTAGTGTTTGAATGATTGATATCTTCTGAATTGATTATTATAGTTGTACACAATATTCCGTTCGTCTGCTGGCTGGTCGAATGCGTCTGCAATTTACCGCACTGGTATGATCGTACGTTCACATCACATAAGCACGCTGCGTGCTGCGTGGATCCGGCCTAGATTGAAAGTACAACACCGATACCCCTGTGTATACCTATGGTGACAGCTGTACCACAACGACGAGAGTAGCAAATTTGCATGGAACGAGTTGCTAATTTTACACGACCGTGTAAACTGTAGAGTCCCCTTTTGAACTGGGCAATGCAAAGGAGATCCGATAGAAAACAAGAAGCCGCCCGGACAACCAAAACGTCTTTTAAGCTCGACAAGTACAAAATTTCGTAGAGATTGGAGGTGAAGCGACCCTAAGAACAAACGGAAGCCGGAGGTAACTTACTGCACTGTAATCTAGTCTGGAGGCAGAGGTTCTATGATACGCATAGACAATGGCAAGCCCAACATTTGCTCCAACGAACACAAACAAAATAAAGAAGGGACACCTACACAAACAGCAGCAGCACAGAAAACCACCGACGCCGGGACGAGAGTACTTGCTGATATGTCACAGAATACACCAGTGTGAGTTCCCAGCGAGATGATCTGTATCCTATGCTAGTAGGAGGTTCGTAGCTGGTACAGCTGATTTCTCATGGTTTGGTATTCTTGTTTATCATATGATACGCCAGGATACGCTATGCAGCTATGCAAGACGACCGTTCGGCTATGACGAGACAGCAAGCAGTGCTTACCCATGAACATCCGCGAAGCTAGTCGGGAAGAGGACGACCAACCCAAGAAGGAACAAGGAGGCCACCGCCATTCTGCAGGGTGAATACCTGTACAGTCGGCAAGCCAGTTGCTTCAGATGTGCCCTTGTGATCGACGACACATGCCCACGTGTCAAGTGTGTGTTCGTTTCACAGTGCTTCGAATGCGCTCAAATACTATACTTGTAGTGATTCCAAAATGTCTGCACGTACAGGTGTGAATTCGTTTTACAGCGGGCAACCCAGTTTAAGACCATTCGTACGTCAATCTGGTTTATGTATGTTCGGGAGATAAGACCAACAAAATCGAATTATGCCCTGAACAAAATCTGGATATGACCGTTTGGGCATCTTTCCCTCAATCCCGGTCTAAAATTGGGACGATAACGTCTGAGCACTTATTGTACATTCAAGTCCCGCATCGGTCCTCCTTGTGCTGTGTGCTGTGCGCCTCTCAGGCGCGTGGGTATCGACCTGAGGCGACGATCAAGGTTAATACGTCGTGTATAACACCAGGCAGTAGATACAAGCAGTCGCGTCATACAGCGAGTTAAGTCAGATACGAAGATAATTCCGTCGAGGTCGGCTTATGACGGAGAGGTCCTAAAGTGTGTACTCAACTGATGTACCTGTGGTACCCAGTATTGCAGCGGTGTTATCGAGCAATGTCCGGGGAGCCACACACACTACCTCGACATCCCCGTGCAAACAAACGGCCGGAGTGGTTGCTATCACGAACACTAATTGGTCACTATTGTAAATAATAGTCTTGAACTCCACGAACACGAGGCAGGAACGAGATACAGAATGGGGTCATACGTCACAAGCTGGTAGCAAACGCGTTTGGGTAGGCCTGTGAAAATTGGAACCAGCAGTCACACCTCGTCATCACTTTGAGCTGCGGTGACCTACAGTCTCTTTTCGGGCGGTGATCGATCAGAATCATTGCGCGGACGGCCGGCAGGCTCCCGAAGTTGGTGCTTGGTCATGAGAGTAGACCGCCGAAACACCTAATCCAAACGAATGGATCCTTGGTGAAAAACAATACAAGATCCCGCTGCATTCTAAACGCATAGTGTAGCACAAACGCTACAGGAACATCAGCACTTGGTCGTTTGCAACAAAATCGAAGCGGCGTGCGACGAACCAGGGTACATAAGTGAGCTCAGGACCGTCCGTACCTTGTGAAGACGCGGCATTAGCGGACTTCGGTCATGTGCAGCTCTCGCAAGCTCGGCTACAGCGATACAAGTCGTCAGAGAGACTACGCGTACAGAGCATTGGTACACCACAGCAGGTTTTGTAAAAAATTAAAAAATTCACAACAGCTGTGAGATCCAGGATTTCGTCGAAGCTCATCTTTGCAAGCTGTGTGTGATACTCCGATCGCGCGTGTTACGG
>JAYJMJ010043022.1:0-21199 GCA_036873875.1 Laminaria ephemera | reverse complement strand
ATGCCGCAAGATTAGCCCGAGCTGCCGCAAGATTATTATTGTGTTTTTTGACGTAGCCATGGTTGATCCACCCTAACCCTAACCCTAACCCATACGAAATAAAGGCCGAAAAACGTGCCGCGAGGTGCCATGGGGCAAATGGTTGGAAATGTCTATTAGTGTGCATCCCTGGTTTTTCCAGTTTTTCGGCCTTTATTTCGTATTGGTTAGGGTTAGGGTTACGTATGGCGGCACGTCGTGCGGCATTTCGCGGCACGTCATGGCATCTCGCGGCACGTCGCGGCACATATCGCGGTACGTCGCGGCACGTCACGGCATCTCGCGGCACGTCGCGGAACTTAACGCGGCACGTCGCGGGACGTCGCGGAACTTAACGTGGCAAGTCGCGGCACGTTACGGCATCTCGCGGCACGTCGCGGCACGTCGCGGCGTATCGCGGGACGTCGTGCTTGTCTCGCGGCATGGGGGTTGATAGCCCTAACCCTATCTCTGCTGTAAGACCTAACCCTAAGAGAAAAATATCGAGTATTGTTATTGGCATATACCGACTCCGCGGCACGTAGCGGCATGTCGCGCGAGCGTTGCCGTGGGAATTCTCAGGGGAAGTGTCGTGACATGCCATGGGATGCCGCGGCAACCCACGAGGGATGCCGCCGAATGCCATGGCCTGTACCCTGACGTGTCGCGGGATCTCATGGCATGTGCCGCGACGTCCCATTGCATGCCGTGGCATGCCATAGCATGTCCCACTACATGCCGCCGGGAAACCAAATAATCTGAACTACTGACCAGGCCGAGCCCACTTTCCCCCCTCGTAGTTTGCGCCTCTCCACATGAGGTAGTTGTCAAATGTGCCAATAGCCCAAGCTATTCGAAGTTCGAACTTACCTTTAAGAAGCAGTGAAACCGGAATTTCGAAACAATCAGAAATTCGAAAACAACCATCACACCCCAACAAGTTCATCTACGCCACGACTACAATAATAGTAGCTGACCCAACAAACATATAATCAATTATACCCGGATGGGTCGTAATGTCCGAAGAGCCGACGTGTCGTAACGGGCACCACTACATAGCGTGAACCGGTTTTGGCCATCGGTTTTCTCGGGTCGCTGCAGGCAACCAAGTGGGGCCGGCTCTGAGCTCTTTATATTACAAGGCAAAATGAAAAGTACACTTCAGCTGTGAAATCGAAAAATTCAGGAAAATTTCATCGAAACTCATCTTTGCAAGCTGCATGGGGATACTTCGATCGCGCGTGTTACGGGGGTGGCATACCCAAGGATACAAGTCGGTGACCCCCCTGCTAATACGAGGGTCAACAGGACTATCGTCCTGTGCACGGAAACTATATAACCGTCGTTGAGGGGGACAAAACCATACCGCTGCGGAACTCAGGGAGTATAATACCAGTAGGGCGTTGTTTTGGGCTTTCGAGCCATTTGTACATATTTGTAGTACGGTAACGTTTGGAGCGGTCTACTAGAATCTACAGGGTTTGTACGCAAGTGAGCTCAATAAATACCGAGCTACCGTTGTCGTAAGCAAAGCGTACGTGCCGACTGTAGATACGCTCTTATACTCCCTGTGTAATCCCTGTATAAGTGACAGGCCAGCAGAGGTCCAGCCCTGATGCTTGGGTTAGTTAGTGCTGTCGAGTCATGGTGCAACATGCGGTTGGTGTCGAACGCGAATGCTCCTAGTGATCTCTCTTCTGCTCTTGGATATATAATGAAATCGCAAACACACAACATCTACCTGTAAATGATCGCATGCCGACCGACGGGTGAGAGCTGGCGTTCTGCATCGGGTGACGAGAGGTGCACTTGATCATAAAGCTCTTCGAATGTTCATCTCAAATACTACCGGGGAATATATAAACAACCAAAGAGGAGGATCCAAGCGCCTAGCCCTGAACACAAAATTAGATGGATACCCGAGCTAAAAACAAATGATCAGTTAGTTGTGCACCAAGCCGAGCCCACTTTTTCCCGTCGTAGTTCGCGCCTCTCCACATGAGGTACTTGTCAAATGTGCCAATACACCAAGGAATTCGAAGTTCGAACTTACCTGTAAGAAGCAGTGAAACCGGAACGTTAAAAAAATCAGAATTTCGACAACAACCATCACACCCCAACAGGTCAATCTACGCCACCACTACAACAGTAGTAGCTAACCCAACAAACAAATAAATCAATTATACCCAGACGGGTCGTAATCTCCGAAGAGCCGACGTGTCGCAACCGGCATACGAGCGTGGGCCATTATTGGCCATCAATTTTCCCGGGTCACTGCAGTCAACCACGTGGGGCCGGCTCTGAGCGCTTGATATTTTTAGAAAAAAAGAAAGAATACACTTCACCTGTGAGATCGAAAGTTTCAGGAAAATTTCATGGAAATTCACCTTTGCAAGCTGCGTGTCATACTTCGATCGCGCGTGTTACGGGGGTGATATACCCTCGTGAAGGATACAGGTGGTAATTTTCCTGATAATTGTGAGGCGCGAGCGCGAAGCCCGAGCCTTTTATTGTTGGTTTTCCAACGAAAGAAAAGCCTCTTCATAGAGGATCGGACACAAGGTTTTTAAGGGCGCTGTTTTCATCATTACTCGGTATCGGTGCTTGTTTGTTTGTTTGTAGTCCACCCACCTTGTTTTCGTACGGTTTTTTTCACGGCTCTCAAAGCACACGGCACCAAGGCCAGTCCCGACGGGTCCTGTGTGCACAAACAGTGGCCAACTCTTCTCGTGCTGGTTTTGCTGTATGTCGTTGAGAGTTCGTCGTAGCAGGTGCGACAACGTGTGTAATATCATGGTTTGCTGGGCTACGTACGTACGAGTATGGGAGAAAAACACGGGAGCCACTGATGTAGCTATTTTCAGGGGGTTGCTCGACGAGACGGACGCACAACGACTCTAACCCGGCCCTGTTCTCGTGTGTCTTCCTGCTGCTGGTATTGCCCCCGCTACTACTGCTTCTGCTGCTGCTGCTGCTGGTGCTGCTGATACGAGCACTGTACGAATACCGCCATTTTTGTTTTTTCCCAAAACAGAACGCAAATATTCAACTTGAAAATCATAACGGGCATTATTTTCTGTTTGAGTATTCAGTTATACCAAGCGAGCAAATTGTTTCGAATAAAACGGGAACTGCTGCTTGCTGTACGTAGCTATTTTCTAGGGGTTGATCAACGAGACGGACGCATAACGACGCTGACCCGGCCCTGGTTTCGTGGGTCCTGTTGCTGCTGTTACTACCGCTGCTACTGCTTCTTCTTCTTCTTCTTCTGCTGCTGCTGTTGCTGCTGCTGCTGCTTGTGTTGTTGCTGCTTCTACGAGTACCGTACGAGTACCGACTTCTTTGTTTGCCGAAAACCGAACGCAAACATCAAACAGCGAACATACGTACTAGTTGTTCGTTTGTGATAATTTGTGCAATTATAATCTACCAGGTATTAATTAATACCAGAGGTTTCTGCTGTTCGTTTGCTTTCTGGTCTCCAACCGTGTTTTTTTCGTATTCACCCAGCATCGCAAATTGGACTACTGCAGGTGTTGAGGTCGCGCCGACCACCACCAACTACTATTACCAGGGTCAATAGGACTATCGTCCTGTACAATACGGAAAATGCCTTACCCCCATTGAGGGGGACAAAACCAGTCAGCTGCGGAACTCAGCGTGTATACCAGTAGAGCATCGTTTTGGTATTTCAAGCCATTTGTACATATTTTTATAAAAAAAATATTTGTAGTACGCTAACTTTCGGAGCGTTCTTCCAGAATCTACAGGGTTTGTACGCAAGTGAGCTCAATAAATAGCGAGCTACCGTTGTCGTAAGCAAAGCGTACGTGCCGACTGTAGATACACTATTATACTCCTTGTGTACTCCCTGTATATGTGACAGGCCAGCAGAGGCCAAGCCTTGATGCTTGGGTTGGTGCTGTCGAGTCATGATGCAACATGCGGTTGGTGTCGAACGCGAATGTTCCTATGGTGATCTCTCTTCTGCTCTTGGTTATATGAAATCGCAAACACACACCTGTAAGTGATCGCATACGACCGACGGGTGAGATCTGGCGTTCTGCATCGGGTGACGAGCGGTGCACTTAATCCTAAAGCTCTTCTAATGCCCATTTTAAAGCATCTATATCTGATGCTGGTTACGTTTGTGTATATACTGGTATCTGATTTTGGGGAATGTGTATGAGTGATCAATAATTAAGTTCATGCTGCACAATGTTGGATGACAAACAAAATGATACGATGAGTATAAGCACAACAAAAAACGAGCATCGCGATGGGTCATTCACGTCCGGTGAAATTCCATGGTGGGCGCTTTCTGGCGCAAAAATCCCGTGAATTCCCGTAGTGACCAGTTCCCGCGGGAAGAATTCCCATCGTGGTCGGTTCATGCGGAGAGGTCTTCCGTGCTGGCCAGTTCCGGTAAAACCCAACACATGAATTCCTGTGGTGGCTAGTTCCCGCTAGAAGGGTTTCCGTGGAGGACGGTTCCCGTAGAAAACCCCCCGTGAATTCCCGCGATGGCTACTTGTAATTCCCGCAGGAACAATCCCCATGAAAATTTATCGTGCCCGAGGACTGCAATGAAAACAACGATCTGAACCTCGATTGACGATACAGTATGCTTCTGTTGCTGCTGCTAGCTGGTACGATCTGACAATATAGGCATTATCTGGGGATTGTATTGTTTGCACCCAAGGCCTTGGTGGGGAAACGAGTCGAGTCATCTACCGGATGACCGTGGTGACCGTAGCTCTTGGCAGGTGTTGGCTTGCCAAGAGCCAGCACCTTGCTGGCAGCTATTTCGCCGCTTCCAGTTAGTGCGTGGAAGCAGTCCGTTCAGAACACCACTCTTTCTTTCGTGTGCGCTGCCGGTCGGAGTCTCCAGTGACTATCTGTGACTGTTCGTCGTCTGTGGGGGGTGGTTACAAGCTGCAGTCGCAAGACACTGGCAGCAGTCGCTCGGTTGCATCTTCCGGCAAGCGTTATACGGCCGCACGGTGCAGTAGCACAGCTGTGGCCTCCCAACTCTGTAGGTAGTACAAATATTTACAACAGCAGCCGTTTGGTGTGGATATGGACGCTCTCACGTGCTCAACCGCTGCTACCAGCCCTATGCACTATAAGACAGCGTTATACCTACAGAGATAACACCTTCTACGAGACGTCTTTGCGCGGCCGTGGTCAGAACGGGGGTATCGGCCGTTCCAGAGCCGGCCGTAACGTTGGCTAGCCTCGAGCCTGGCGCGGCCTATTTGATTCCCAATGCCTACGGTTTCGGGGTTGTGAGCACCACTCCCCTAGTTCGTGGGTTGGAATCGAAGGCCATCGCCTCGTGTACTCCTTCTCATAACTATGGAAGCAGACTGGAATATTTGGCTCCAAATATATCTGGTACTTTATCCTACTTCGAAGTATATACTTTGTGGGTTAGAGTGGTAAAGGCGCCTCGGGTTTTTTGTTGGTCTGGGCGGACCAAAGATGGTGTAGTCTGCCGGGAGGAAACGGTACACCCTCATAGTGCGCGACGACTTTTCTCGGCATAATATTTTCTGCGCCACAAATTGGACGCCTCGGAACAGCTTGAGAAGTTCCTTGCGGATACCCGTGCAGATGGTGTCCCTTCCGAGGTAGTAGTTTCTCGATCCGACGGTAACAAATGATGCTGGGTACTCAAACGATATCGGGTAGTTTATTCGTAGGCAAGGCGAGCACCGTTCGTCAGAACCCTTTTGCCCAAACCGTGCTACCTCTATCGTCGAACGCACGTTCAGAGTTGACTGATCGGTCATACAGCAGTAGCACCAGTATATATTTTGGTCAGGTGTTCGAGTTATCGCATGGGTTTCGGGGAAATGAAGAGAACACACACATGTCAATGAAGAAGGTGCCTCGCAACCCCCACAATCGTTAGCTGTGTGAGGGCTGCCAGATCGCCTAATCTATTCCCAACCAAATATTTGTGGCGGGGGTCGATGTAGCAGCTTCAGGCAAAGGCAGGAGACGCTACACAAAAGTACTACGTGTGCACCAACGCAGGCGACTAAGACATCGCATTCGTTCGCAAAATGCACGACGGTCGCAATGTTTGTGGCTTAATACAAAGACTTGACAAGTGGTGGCCACCAAGCTTCTACCCATACGCTCTACCCCTGACACACACACCCGTACCGTCTTACACATATTATACCACCCTCCTCTTAGATACCGCCCCACAGCAGGAAACCATTCCCGATTATCAACAAACAAAACTAGAACAGAGCTAGGTTTTATCACCGGGGTTCGGTAGATACCACTCCCCTGGGCCGGTACGCCTTCCATACAAACCCAACCAGTATCATCTTGCGGGGCCACCCGAACAATACCAAACAGATAGCATCCGGAGCTCTCACAAAATAAGCTTCCGGCATCACACACCATGGAGAACCTCACTAAAGAGGAGCAAAGCCCTTCCGCGCGAGCTGCCCATCACTGTGCACAAAACACGTATGCGACCCTGGTGAAGCCTGCGGCCCCGCTGCGACCTGCTGACGCGCCCCAACCGAGGTCAAAGCTACGGTAGGGGAGGTACCCCCATTTTGACTACCTAGGTTAGGCCCTGTACCTCGCTCAAAACTGGACTTAAAAATGTATTATTGACGAAGCGTAACAAACGATTCCATGGCTGTGCATATCGCTAAACCCCGAGGATCAGAAAAACAGGGTAGCCATCCTCGCGAGTGTCCCTGAGCTGCTGAAAAGCGAGACGGTAGGAGTGACGTAAAGGACTAGCGTAGCCTTGGTCGCCACTGTTAGAGGGATCATATATTACATATACGATCGCATCTTTCCTCGCCCGTCCTCAAACCACGCCTGCTGCACTTGCGCCTCAAGCTCCGAAACGTGTTGTGGAAACACTGCGAGACCTGCTACACGTTGCTATCACCTCCGTGTCATCACCCCCAATGGCTCTTTCACATCAAGTGAGATGCCAACAATACGGGTATTTCTGAGCAACGTTATCACCCCCTTGCCATCACCCCCCTTGATACCTGCCTGAAGACGTGCAAAACGTGTCCCCTATCCCGGCTATCGGTATCAACCCCCTTGTTACCACCCCCCTCTGTTGGCTGGGTGGGTGTACCATGAGTACCAAACCTAACACATCGTATTACTACCACCCCTCTCGACAACACCCCCCAGTGAGCAAACAGAGCAGAATGAATAAAACATGTCCAACATCACCGGGGTTCCTTAGGCTCCACCCGACCACAGGAAACCACCTCGGTTGATAAATACAAACACAAATTTCGAAGTTTTCATCACCCTGGGTGGTGTCTTCCGTCAAATACGGTGAGCTTTCAAGCTCTTACTCGGTCTGTCTCCGTATCCCAAACCGAGGACATTGTATTTTGCCTTAACCTCTTTTGAGACTTGAGGGGAAAACGTGTCGAACGCAGCGACAATTACAGCATCCGTCACACAAAGAAACTCAGGCTGCCGAGGTAGGGGATGTACATCAAGGACAATATAGGGAAATCTCCAACACTCGCGCAATACGGTGCTAGTCGTGCCGCTGCGCGCTCCAACTACGAAGACGGTTGGAAAGACAGTATTTTGCTATGAACTTGACTGCCACGACGTTCAAACACACTACGTTTCCGGAGAATGTCGGTGCTGTCATGAAACACGACCAAGTGGAGCCCGTCGCCTAGATACCAAGACACCGATCAGTCAGTGATGCTTCAATGTTTTATTCCTTTGACGCCATAAAATAGCATCATCTCCAACACCGAATGCTCGGGATGGCTCCGTATGCCAAACAGGGGTCAATGGTTTGCCACACGAAGTATAAGTACAAATTGCCTGTTGATTGCCAGTGTTATCATGCAACACTAGCAGGTCGAGCGCGTGGCCTAGGTACCAACGCACCGATCAATCAGCAACGCTACACCGCTTTGGCGCTTTAACGCCGTCAAATAGCACCATTTCCAACAACTGCGCATCAGTGTGTGTCCAGTCGTGGTACGGGGCATAGGACTCTCGGTTTTCCTCCCACTCTATTCCGTAAACCTGATCGATCGCGAACGAAGGTCGTTCACAAGATATGGGCGGCAGCGGAGACAAAGCGAAAAAACATGCCATAGATGTAGGTGGGGACCAGGGCATGCAAAGGAATGATACTTGGAACAGATCACGAATCTAGATAATCTAGACCCTGTATCTGTCGGTGTCATAAGCTGTGCGGGATCTGTCTGGCACGGATCCAACCAACAAAACTTGTACTAGATCATTCAGATGACCATCCGGCTCTCACACGGCAACACGATCTATAGGCCATGCAGATTGTAATGACGAGGGATGCATATGCCTTGAAAGGCACATATCATGAGTAGAGGGATCGGATATGTCCGATATGTGAAACGAGTGACACATCTGATTTGGTTGTACCACCCGGTAGAGCCCCAAACGGTTCTGCACGAGCGTGTGAGACATCGCCTTTGTCGAGAAAAGCAGCCAGCCCGGCGAGATAGAAATTCATCTGATTGTCCCAGCTAGACATTCCCCACCTTAACACGGGACGCATGCTACGACGGTCAAGATGCACCAGTTTTTTCTGAGGCTCCTCACTTGAGGAGCTCTGAACCTCACCCAAAAACTGATTTTGATTAAACTGAAAGTGCATCCCGATGAACAAACCCATGGCCTACGTATACAAAAAATTCAGATTGAAAAACAAGAACGACATTCCGACGATTTTGGGTTAAGGAGCCCTGTCATTCAGAAACGAAAAAACCAAAAAATGCTACCTCTATCGTAGCACGCGTCACGGCCCCGTCACCCACCTCCGCCCCCGGCTTCTCGAGGACAAGGAGAGTCGCGTTGTCCGGAGTTCGCTTCGGTGACCCATCGTTTTTGGTCCGGGTTCTTCGCACGTACTGCCCCGGCCCGCAGCTGCCCGGCAAATAAAAAATCTTAGCTCTCGTTTGGGCGAAGGTTAGGAAGTGCAGGCTGGAACGAGCTACAGCCAGGGCGTCCGCGCAAATCATGGCTTGTACATCTTCGAGTAGAGGTCGATTCTGAAATATATACCGACAAGGTAACAGCGTTGGTTGTTAGGTGAAATAAGTAAGAATGTGTGCGGACGATGACTGGTCTCCAGCATTTGGAGTCACGTACATCGCGCGTGATTGCGGCAATATTGGGGATTAGTCCGTGCCATCCCGTGATTGCGGCAATGCTGGGGATTAGTCCTTACCATCGCGGGAATGAGATAGCTCATATCCATCTGTGAAGGATAGAAGGGTTGCCACTGCCACGTTGAATCGTTTGTTCATACCGGGAACAGGGGACACTTTGTGTTTACGGCAAGGTTTCCAGAGACGTATGGCTGACTTTATTACAGGTAGTTACCCGTAATCAAGTAGCAACCTTCCCTAATTTGTCAGGAGGAGAGGGGTTTTCGCAAGGTTTTAGAGGTTGGACGGAGCCTATAAGCGAAAAGACAGACTACATTCGACGTTAACCCCTGTTTAAAATCCCAAGGCATCAGCCATCTCCGAAGGGGTCCCTGTTTTAAGCCCGGCGTACTTTAGAATCTCGCCTTCGCTAGCAACACCCTCACAAAATGTTAAGCTGAGCTCACCACTCAATCAGAAAATCGAGAACGTTCACACTGAAGATCATCACATACATGGTGTAGGACAGCGTTGTGAAACTTTTCACAAGCACACAACATGTGAAATTGAAGTTGAAATTCAATCAGATATACAACGCAGTTCATACTGAACTGATCACATATATGGTGTAGAAAATGGCATGCATGGTGTAGGGCATCACGCACATGCATGATGTAGGACGACGTTGGGCCCAGATAATTCCCAGGCCGAAACACGTTCCAGGAAATATTGTGCAAGTTCACAAATTGTAAAATTAGATTTATCATTCGACCAGAAACACGAAACAGTTCAAGCGCGTCTTTAGCAGGGTATATACTCCCCGGGTACCCGGGCACACACCTGGGTATCACCAATAACGATCAGTTGTAGTACCCTAGAGTATATACCCTACTAAACAAAACCCTTGGAGCAATTCACACTGAAGATCACCACGTACATTGTGCAGGATAACGTTGGGTCCTAGCAGTCCTAAGCTATTGAGCAGCCCGAGCGCTTTGTACGTCGGATTCGTAGTCTGCGGACTCGTGGAATAGGTGATGATGGACACATCGGACCAGTCCTTGCTCGCAATGGCACCCAGGAAGAACTTCAGCGGGGGCTTCACCGCAAAAAAACGCAAAAAACATGAGCACAACAGGAAAGGGTTAGACATGCACCGTAGGTACATAAATATATTTTAACAAGCTTCCCCTAGTGTAAGATGTGGTTGGCTTGGAATCCCGGGGGTGTTGCAAGTTGGAAAGGGGGGGACCCTGTCGAAAATTAAAGAAACAAAAAAAGCCACCGCGCAAGTAACCGAGCAAGTAGCACCGATCAGCCCAGACGAGTTTATAGCTTAGTCCATACTTCAAGAGATTATTATACGTCAGGGTATATTTCGAACCTAGCATATAGCGTTCATAGTATTAACGTATCTGCTCATCGCAAGCAACACGAACAGGAGCACAAGAGGAAAGGATTAGATACATCCAATAGGTGTATCTCCCACGAAACGATTCATACGTCGGCACATGCTTCGACACTATTATACAGTCTACAGTATGGACGCATGCTACGAGAGGGGTGCGCATACATTTTTCCGAGGCTCATCACTTGAGCAGTTCCATACTCTTCCCAAAACACAAACATGATACTAAATCAAAGTGCACCTCGATGAACGATCCTATAGCCTACATATATACCAGGCATATAATAATGATGTAAATCACAAATGTTGTTCCAACGGTATTGGGTAGCTTTTGAATTTGGCAGCTCTGTGAGTCAGACCTCGTTTAGCCGGAACGTGCTACCCTTGTCGCAGCATGCATCTATGTCGTTTTGATACCAACTTATGCGGGGACGCCAGGCTTGGACGTGTGCGTGAGTGCGTGAATGGAAAAACAAGGGAGGGGCGCATGTACAGTACCTGGTACACAGCACGTCAAGGGACAGTTAGGGCGAAGCTTCCTGTACCCTCGAGACCAAGGC
Source organism: Laminaria ephemera (assembly GCA_036873875.1). NCBI lineage: Eukaryota > Phaeophyceae > Laminariales > Laminariaceae > Laminaria > Laminaria ephemera. The sequence goes on along the minus strand of JAYJMJ010043022.1, from coordinate 10,052 downwards.
TGCATTAAAGGGGAGGAGGCATACTCATTTGTGCCTTGCCTTAGTTATTTGAAAATTGACCCCGCATCCCTTTCTAGACGGAGCACCGTTTACTATTCCTAATAGAGATACATCCAACGTTTGGGCGCTTAATACGTTTGTTCTATATACTACACAAAAACGATTTACATTTCACATCTCCTTCCTGTTTGGCCGTTTGTGACCACGATCTATCTCCTAGGATAGCGATGGTTTTCTCCCTACTATTAATATCTACTGTATCAAAGTTGTCCATCTTGCATGCGTCAACTTTCCACGTCTGCTCCTGTAACACACTCCGTTCCTCCTTGACCAGTTCACATTCTCCCACTATGTGGGTTCTACTCGCGTCTGCGTTGCCACAATGGTACCTCTGTGCGCTTTCTTCCTCCTCCACCCAACTAATGGTATATCGCTTTCTTCTTCCTGGCAGGTCCAGGTCCCCTACACGAGACGCAGTTTCGGCATTTCGCGTATTCCATTGGGCCGTGCAAATACGTTTTCATACCTATTTCTTCTCGTAATCCCCCGCTCATATCTATTTTTTTTTTCATTCACCTTGTTTATTAGCGCTGGCCTTTCCCTTACTTCTATCCTTTCTTTTACTTGTGTATTGTACCCCAAACAATTTTCTCTATGGACGGTATATACTCTTCGTTTCCTGCCCTGTCTTTCCAAACGTTTTCGACTACGCTATCTCACCTTCTTCCAGCTCGCCCCTTTGATACTTCCTTCCACACAGCCCTAACCGATATTGGTGGCAACCTCGTTTTTGGCATATTCCTTACATTCTGTTGCCGTTTTGACTTTCTCGCGCCTCTTTTTGTTTTAGGTGGGTCCATTCTCAGCTCTGCTCTTAAGACTTAGTACTGTATGTTCTGCTCTTAAGACTTAGTACTGTATTACTCGTCGTATTTGAGCATCCTAGTACTTTTTTGGCTGCTGTCGTCTGTACTATTTCCGGCTGTTTTACGAACTCCGTGTTCCCTTCCCATACTTTTCCCGCATATTGAAGCTTTGGTACAATCACATTGATCAGAATATCTGTTTAATCCTAGCGCCACGGTGCGAGTCTGTCAGGGTCGCATCCGTCTTGCCTACGTGCGCTTTACCCTTCCCTACTACTTTTGCTACGTGTGCATCCCAAGAGCAGGTTTTTGAGGGGAGTCCATTTGAAGACCAGTTTTCCAGTGGCTCAGAGCCACTCACACGAGGGGCCACCCTTTTGATTATGCTTGATAGATACCTACTGCATTATAGTATTTTGGTATTATGGTATTATACCCCCATTTTCACTACCGACTTTAAGTCACCCAAACACAGGCCCAAGTTGATTTTGATGGTGCAACCTAACAAACAATTTCATGGTGGGGCATGCCGCCAAACCGAAAAACAATACAAAAACAGTAGCTACTCGTGCGAACGGCTCTTGAGCGGTATATAGCACATTGCCTGCAAATGACCCTCCCCCCCCCTCGGGGTTGGTATCGGTTGCCAACGACGCTGTAAAACACGCCTCTCACTACGTGAGCTGGATAACCGTGGTGTCGTCTTTTTTTCTCGTTTTTATGTTTTGGCGGTACCCGAGATGGTGGTCGAGTTAAATCATATTGTGCGGGGTGGAGAACCCTATTTCCGTGCAAGGGAGATGATATCACGTAGCGTGTACCGGTATATGGTAAGGCACTCACGAGGCAGTTACATAGTATTATACCTATTGCTATCTCTGGAAGTGGCCACACCAGAAAACAAATAAATACATTCGAAGCCGTCATCCGATATGCAAGAAAGTACGCACAAGGTGCGGAAGTCCGCCTCACAAGTGGTTCTTAGTAGGATGCAGCTCATCCTACATGCGACTCGCCGAACACCTCATGGGCGCTTCGCGCTTGGTGCACGCGATGTCTGCCTGGTAGGTGAAAACCCGACGTGCTCCGTCCAGGCATTGTAGGGATGCGAGGGTCAATGGTTATATGACTACGGCTGGCTATGCATGAAATGAAATGAGTACACCCCTACCATAGCACAGCCGACGCATCCCGACTACCCGACTACCCGACTACCCGACTACCCGACTACGCAATACGAGACTGTATATCAGCCCGATCAGTATTCACACAGAGCGTGGTCAATACGCATTGTCCACCACAACGTAGGTTGGGAGCGCAGGTAATAGGCAGCAGGCCGAACATATCCGGGGTGGAATATCATCACACGTGTCAGACATGGCGCCCGCGCCCCGATAGTATTAGCCCCCCCTGCCGTACTAGAAGCGTGGGAGTAATGAGGACTTTTCAGTCCGCGGGCACGGTGGAAATTTCCTCATCACCGCATTAGGCCAAACCGACCCCACGAAACACCCACTCAAATCGATCTCCCTCTACGAACTCTTCACGACTTGATGAAACCGAGGAGAGAATCTTCTCCCTATCTTGCTCGTCAATCCGACCCCGGGCGCATCGCGATCGGTTCAGTGTGCGTCGTGCAATGTGCGTTCTAGCCCGGCGGCAGATAGACATACATACAGACGTCAGTTTTGTAATATATATATATATATCGACACCCTCAAACTTTTTTTGTTTGGTGTTTTACTCTCTATTTCCTTACGTGTGCACCTACTACTGCTGTACGTCCGTGACCCAATTAGGAAGAGGATTCTTTCGGGAGCTGCGCTCTCTCGGTATTGAAATCCCCATTACGATCGAATAGGTTGCATTTGGTAGCTACCAGACCTGCAAGGAAGTGTGTCACACGCAGCGGAAGCCAGCTAAAACCTCCTGCACTTAATCAATGATGCATCAAGGGACCCGAGCGTGAGCCGAACCGATCCGACACCCCCCTCCCTCCCCCGGTAGGTGTATGCTTGGTCATGACCTCTGCTATTGTTGCGATTTTGTCACAAGACAGAGAAGAGAGACATAAGCTATTTGTATCTGCCATCGTTGTAATGTTCTCAAAGACAGGGGAGACAGACAAAACATTGGTCGAATTTGCTATCGTTGCGATTCTATCAAAGCCAGAGAAGAGATGCATAGACTTCTTACCTTTGTCGGAGACGCGGCCGGGGATAGGCAACGAACACCTGTGTTGCATTCAGCGTGGCATACAAAACTAAATAGTTTCTTTTTGCAGTAGGGGGCGGCATCGTATCTCTGCCAAAATACGCCCCCCGCTTGACACATTCACAAACCTACCGTACGATACGACGCCGAATTAAACAAATATTTGATGCTGGTACTCAAGACGGTACTCAAGACGTTTGTTTGTGTATTTCCACCTCCGAGAGAGACGGTATATGACGTGGAAATTGCTCAGACAAATACGCGGGTGCCATGCTTCACTCTCAAGCAATTCCTCAATATCGATTGTCTTTCTAGCGTACACTTGAGTTTCCTAGAAATCGACGGACAATATGACAGTGCCCGGGCAACTAATACCTGCTAGGTTAGCCTAGGGAGAATGACACACGCTTCACCGGTATGAACCGATGTCAGAGACACACCATATCTGCAGAACGAACAGTCAGCGCTGTTTATTTTCTGAGCGGATGTTGTGTATCTCTGACAAACCAGAATCCACGCAATATTCTACTGAGTACTGTCTATTCACAACTACGTTGCCGGTCAGCTCACTGTTAGCTCAGTTGATACGGTGTATCGCTACCAAAACCACAATCTGTACAACATTATACTGAGCACTAACTACAGGCGACTATGGTACCTGCCGACCAGCGAACCCGTAGGCTACACGCTAACACGGTTGTAGTGAAATACCTATCACAAGTATTTCCGAACCTACCTGGCCGAACCCCGCGCGTTTTTTCCCCTTGAAAATGTCACCGGATCGAATGTGGATTACCAGGGACCCCGCAGTTTCGCTACTTCCAGTTCCGGTATGTTGTCCGTTACCATACACAGTTAGGGTTGGCTCGCGGTCCCTCAATCGCCGCTGGTGATTGTCGTCTGTGGTACCAGTGTTGCTTTGGTCGCCTCTTGAAAAGCAGAACGCAGTTGTTGCGTTGATCACTGAACCTAAGTACTTAGCTTCGCACCCCCGGACGTAGACGAAGTTCAGGCAACGCTGGAGGTCTGGATGTGTACCTAAGAAATCGAGGGAAGGTTCCATGCGACAATGAAGCTGGGTTAGACGTTCATTGCAGTTATTGTGTTTGTCACCCGACAATGTGCAGCGATAGTGCCAGTCGCAAAAACACGACACACACAAGTACACTTTATTAGTACTATTGCCACCCGACAATGTGTTGCATGCGCTTCAATATCGATAACTCATCAATCATTCCCAGAAAGTAGAAGAAAATCGGCGGAAACCCACAGAAACGGAAACATATGCACGAAATCTATATCGTTTCGATCGGCGCTAATTTGGAAGTAGGTACTCGCACAGAAGGGAGTCAGACTTGAGCATAAGTTTTATTTTTAAACTGGCTTCCCATGTGTTTCTTCTTCGGTGTGGGAATGTTTACGAGAGATCGACGTCGAAACTCAAGCTTCACATTATCGGATGGCAATACGAACAATAAAAATATAAAGAAAGACATATCGTCATTGTCATTGTTTTGGACATCTCATGGAGAGAGTCTTTCCATATATTGGGTCATTGTTTTGGACATCTCATGGAGAGAGTCTTTCCATATATTGGGTGATGTGGTTGGCTTCTTGTTGAAGTAACATTAACACTACGGGGTCCTGCGTTGGGGTCATGGTTGAATCACCACTTCTGCTCAGCTGCATCCCTGGATCCTAGGAGTAATCTGAATCACCATCGCACACCATATACTACGCAGATTCTGCACAACCTATCATGACATACCTAGGACCTAGATGATCTGTATCTTGATCAGTCCGATGTGATCGTTAATTCTCACCATTGAGGTTGTAGTTATTTTGTCCTGTGTTGATTAGCTCTGGAACGCACACGTCAGGTCGGTCGTACAGGTCGGCGAACTCTGGCAGCAAGTCCATCTCGGCCTCCGAAAAATCGTACCATCGATGTGCTGAGCTCCACCTGCTCCCTTCCTCGTGCAGCATTTCCCGGTCGTGCTTTGGAAGTACAAGCTGCCGGGTTGTTCGGGTGGGTTTAATGATGAAGGCATACTAGGCGCGGTGGGGCTGGAAGCATACTAGGCGCGGTCGGGTTTATGTGTAAACAAAAACAAATGCACCTCAGCTGTAAGATCGCACAATTTGTCGAAGATCCTCATGGATGATATAGGGGTTTCTTGTAGACAGCATAACCCTTTTCACGGTGAGAAGAGGGGGGGTTGGGGGTTGAGGGTGGGCGGCGATGAGGGCGCGGGTGAAACACATGTTCCACGCTTATTCCAAATAACGTTTCCCCAACCATGTGCATGCAATTATAACATATTAAGCATTGGACATCCCGGGAATGTGTGTCTACAGAGTGTGATATGCACTCCAGCTGAGATGAGCTGTTTTCTGTGTCAGTAGGAGAAAGGCCGATTGATCGAAATTTGACAGCTGCGCGTACCGTAGATAGACATGTCACGAGACATCATAAATATATTTCGATAACTGCAATCTGTAGTAATAGAGCGGAAATGCAGTCCAAGGCCTGTACAGTTTGTTCGGCAAGCGTCCAGACACGTTCCTATGCGCACGGCGACAACGATGACAACCCGAGGGAACATACGAATAGATCAGGCGCCTAGAGTCATCAACCGACAAAGCAGTCCCCGAAAGACCGTTGCGGTTCATCAACCAAAACAGCTACAACCCTCGAAAATATATTTATATATTCCTATCTATATTTATTCACTGTCACTTTACTTGCCAGCACAACTCGTATGAGGTTTTGCCCTCAGCGATCTCCTAGACAATCCGTGGTCACAGGTGTCATGCCTTCCCCCCCGCGGGAGTTGCCTTCGTTTTTGTGGCGCATAGGGTTTAGCGTTCCCACTGCTGGTGAGGTTTCATAGAATTTTGCCAACTCTCGCTCTCGCACCTTCGGCATGTCCCTTGTACTTTTTGGATCGTCTCTTACGGGAGTTGAACGCACGAAATCGACCGCAATATTTGTTACGCGGCTTGTTATTGGACCGCCTGGGACGGCATCATAGTCCCTCGAAGAAATCCACCACGCCGGTTCAAAAGCGCACCATTTTTTTGACGCTCACCAAATTCGACCGGCAGCAGTACGCCATCGAAAATGCCTGTGACATACCCTCATAACGGTTCCCAGTGCGGCCTGCGACAAAACAGAACCGGTGAACAGGAGGCGGTGACGGTATGCCTACCAAACTGCGCAGCAGGTTGCCGATACGAGGCGGGATATGATAAAGACAGGGATGTGTCAGGCCAAGTAGACATATGACAAACCGCCTTACTTCCCCTAAATCGGAATGGGCATCATTTACCTGGTACCTCTTAGCATGCCCTTATCACGCCACTTTACCTATATTAAATCGCCTGCCAGAAATACATTGGCGAACCAGTGCCTTCCATATCGTAGCCCGCATGGTATCGCTCTGTGAGAAGCGGTGCGCGACTGCAGCGGTAGTACCACCTCACCTCCGGGTTGTGAAGTAATGGTGATCGTGTTGCCTGGGGAGGTTACATTGTGGGCCGCGATGTCGTTCGCCTCCTCGGAGGTGATGGCCTGGGGGCAGTTAGTCTGGTGTGACCAAGTCGGGGAGAAAAGTAAGCGTCCACGGGAGCTAAGGCACAGCACGTGCGACCTGGACATACAAACCACGTTTTTTCATGCCGTACATTTGTGTTTGGGGTTCTGACTGATTGTGTGCTATACATGGCTATACATGGCTATACATGGCGAGAGGGACCAAGGCTACGGTAGGGGGGGTACACCCAATCGCCTATCAGTTATAGATCACGTACTATTCTATGTTCTGCCGTGTAGGCGAACATTTCCCCCCTACCTAAAGATTTTAACATCAAGTACGGCACCGATGCAGCATAGTGCGGTGGCTCCTACCTGAAAAAGAACGCCGTGTCTGACATGCACGTCCGCGTCTTGTAGTCTCCTTTGTCTGCTTGCAAAGGCCCTCGTACTCCACCCTTGATGTTCCGGTTCGGCCTAAAACGATCCGTAGCCATACAGAGAACATATACGACTTACCAGGTATAGGGATAGCTGAAGGCTAGCAGTCCAATAGTCGCAGCGGTTCGTACATACAGCAGGTATTGGTTTATGTGAAGACGCAGCGAATTAATGGCAACGTACGCGATCCTAGCCACAAAACAAACGTCTAAGGCCTCACCCACCACATGCTTCCAAAAAGCACAACGCCGGCTGGTGTTGGTGCGGTAATTCATCAACATGGGAAGGTCATAATCAAGCTAAAACCAACCCTACTGTAGCACCACTCACTGCCGTGAAGGATGACTCTTTTTGCCAAACCATTGTTGATATATTACGTCATTCCGGGCGTATGATTAGAATTAATTCATCAATAATTGTACAAACTGTGTTTCTATTCACAGTACAGCAAACTTTATTGGTTCTCTCCGAGCTGTTCTTTTCGACGACTCACAGACGGGCGTTACACTTGTTCTTTTTTAATTCTTTAATAGAATTGCGCACGTATTCGTGTCGAGACACTTCAATATTATGCTTCCTTCCTATTAGGATATTTTCTCCGCGAGGGTATCACATACGTTTGTCACCTACCAGGTACCTGGTAGATCATTGGAGCTCGTGTCGTACGGTTTCAAACCCTAATGTATTCGTCGATGAAACGGTTTCTGCGGCGTGCTTTGATAAGGGTAGCACTATTTGGCCGAAACAAAATGTGACTGAAGGGGTTTTCAAGTGGCTAGCTGCCCGATGTCGTTGGAACACCTTTTAATTTGTGTTTTACAATGTTTTACAATACACTTCGTGATACGTATGCCTAAGCCACGGGATTGTTCATCGGGATGCACTTTCTATTTTTATCAAACTCAGTTTTTGGGAGACGTATAGATCTCCTCAAGCGATGAGCCTTAGAACATCAGGTGTACCCCTGCTACTACTGTAGCATGCCTCTTATTACGGTTCATGGCTCCCACTGAAAACAAAAATACATTTGCCCAAATATACCTACACAGCAATAGTCAGCAACGAATTTATCAGGTGGTTGCTACCAGGTACTGTCCAGCGTGCGAGGTATATCCCGTACTATATTCGCCAATAAATATTGTAGAAACCCACCAAGGAGCACGGAAGAGTGCCCGCCGCAGCGTCCATGTAGCTGCACAGAAACCAGCAGCAGAACACCATCTGCATGGAAGATAGTCTCATGGTTACATCCAAGCCCCTCTAGGTGAATGCCGGTGTGTGTGCATGAGTTTAGAACGGCACGAAAAGTATGCAGACGGCGGGCAGATCAGATCGCAGTTCGTACTCCGTGTCTTCCAGGAGAGATATATCCCTGGTCTCTAGCAGATATATACCTGGTATGTGATATGCACGGTCTGGATCATCTTGTCGGATGGGATTTGCACGGTCACCATAACCCAGTGCACGCTTCCCGGGTTGGGTCTGTATAATGTTTTTAACTTAACACACTTTTCCTGGGTTGAATCTGTACTTAGTCTATACACAGATCCTGCAAAACATATCATAACGACAGATATAGGATCTAGATGATCTAGATGATCTAGATGATCTAGATCGTGATCTGTCGGCTGTGTGAAAATTTATATATACGCATTTCCATAATAACCCGCGGTCAATTAAGCAGCACCAACAATCAGCTAGAATATTTGATATGTTTTACTACCACACAGAGTCCAGGACACCAAATACTAAAAAACAGGGAAATAAGAAAGGCGGGTTGAGATATACAGGAACATATGTAATCGTGGAGACGATATACTGAAGTTAGCGTGGAACGCACCCTCGCCCAAACAATAAGCCCAGCCCGGATCAGTATTTCTGTGCCTTATTTGGTGTCCTGTACTGCTGTAGTGCAATACTAACGTACAATTTATTGGTCTCCTTTTCCTAATGTGTTCATGTTTGCGATTTGATGACAGCAGGGAGTTTTCCGACTGAATAGTAGGGTAATATGAAGGTCGCCTCCTCCTCCTCCGATGTCGCCTTGTCTTAGTCTTGGACGGGTGTTGACCGAGGCCGAAACTCACTTGTTATTTAGTACCTGTGGCAAGGAGGTGCGTTCACAAACGTCTCTGGTGTTAAGCGGGGGGAGATGTTATGGTGAGAAGAGGGAGCTTGGGTCACCCCCGTAGAGGACCCTAGACTCCCGGTGGCGTTCGGGGTAGAGCTGCACCCCGCCGGGTACCCGTCCGTAACGGGTAATCGCTAAGATTCGGACCCATTACAACGACCCGGGTAACGGGTACCCGGCGGGTATGGTGGGTACCCGCGAGAGAATTAGCGGATACCTTCAACCGATTACCCGGGTGTTTTACCGGTTGCCCGTTAGCATACCGAGGTTAATTGCATTCGTTAGGTGGCACAAAGCATGTAGACTCGTTCGGACTACGGTAGGGTGTCAAAAGGTGCAACACCAGAGTACATACTGGGTGTAAATAGAAAATCAACCGTCAACATAACGCTAACGAGTAACTGGTTTACGCATAAGAGGCCTTCGTGTGCACACAGCACAGCAGCAATGAATGGGCGAATTTGACAAAGATAATGCATGCAGCGTAAAAGCTGAACATTTAGGGACGGTGGAACACTACCGGCCCCCTCCTCCGCAAAGAAAATTCGGCAGTGAATACCTGTTGATAAATACCAAAAGGATTAGTACAATGGACAGGAAAAGCGAGATATCATTCAGGTATAAACATACTTACTAACTTGTTGGCCATCCGAAAGTTGCCGTCGGCATACTCTCGCACCTCTCAGCCATCCTCAGCTCTTAATTGCCGACGAACTTTTTATTTTTTGAGGAACGTTCCTGAATCTCTTTTCTTTCTTCATTGATTGGTCGGTTTTCTCGTTCTAACAGATGCTACAGCAGCTTTGATCTTTATGTTCTTTAGTTGATTTCAGGATTGTTTTGGGTGCTTTTCCATTATTTGCTT
>JAYJMJ010042714.1:0-21207 GCA_036873875.1 Laminaria ephemera | reverse complement strand
CCTTCATTTTTATCGCGAGAAGAATTCAGCACCTTCTTCCCTCGTCGACTCGCATCGAATTGTGCTTACCCACGCTGTAAAGCGCTCTCGGCAGTTGGTGTCGCAGAAAGAGAAATCTCGATACCGAGATTCGAACCCGCGACTCCAACTTTAGTAGTCTTCGAGGTTAACCACTTTGACCACCGGGGCGACCGTATATACCTAGGTCGTGATGTCTCCCATGTGTGGAACTACGTGCACTATCTGCTGGGTTTTGCAACACAGTGATTCGTGGATAAGGCGGCCATCAGGTCGAATAGGTTTTTGGGGGGAGGTTGGTATATTGTAGGGGGGGTTGATAGATGGGAGGGGGGGTTGAATAATTCAAAATGGACCCCATAAATCAGGGGAGCCCATAAATCGCAACAATGAGGCATCACTGGTCATAAGTAGAGAGCTGTACGTAGTGGAAGGAGACGACGATAACGTGAAAAATTTTCGGCCGTGACGGGTTCTATAATTGCTCTAATTCGTGGACAAAAGGGCCGTCGCGGGTGATTGGTCGGGAGCGCACTAAAGCTACGCCATGGGGGTAACCCCCATTTTTTCACTACGGGAAGCTCAAGCACTTGCGTGAGTGGCCTGTGATATTCGAACCATTTTGCCTACAGAGCGCGACAGACGCGTGCTACGATAGAGGTAGGACTTTTTGTCTGAAACGTTTTCTGAATGATGGGGCTCCTTAACCTATCTTCGTCGGAATTTCGTTCTTTTTTTAGAACGATTGTCGTTGTATACCTAGGCCATGGGATTTGTTCATCGGACGGAACTTGTATTTTTCTCCAAATCCGTTTTTGGGAGAGGTACAGACCTCCTCAAAGGGAAAAGCCTCAGAAAAAATATGGTGCACCTCTACCGTAGTATGCGTCGAGAAACGACACACGCTACGATAGAGGTGCACCATTTTGTTTCTTGGGCCCCTCACTTGAGGAGCTCCAACCTTCACCCAATAGCTGATTTTGAGAAGAATGATAGTGTAACCCGACGAAGAAAACCTAAGGCCTAGGTATACGAAATAATCGTATTGCAAAACAAGAATGACATTCCGACGATTTGAGGAACCCCGTCATTCCGAAACAAAAATGCCTAAAACGTGCTACCTCTATCATAGCACGCGTTAAACAATGTCGATGGCGGCGGAACAGTCCTACATACTACGGCAAAGGTGCACCGTTTTTTTCGAAGAGATCCTCACTTAAGGAGGAGCTCAAGGTCTCCCCCAAAAACTAGTTTGGGCACAAAACAAAAGTGGTACCCGATGAACAATCCCATGGCCTAGGTACAAAAAGAAAATTATTTAAATAACAAAATATTTCGAAATTCCGACGATTGTTTGGTTAAGAAACTCCGGCATTCAGAAACCGTTTTAGCCCAAAAGTGATACCTCTATCGTAGCACGCGTCACAAACATCTGCGAAGCAACAGGGTTACTAGCTACTCGCGCGAGGGGCTCTTAGCCACTGAAAAATTGTCAGCTTAATTATGACCCCACGAACGTCTCTTTGGTCAGCAGATACTCGATGTCCTATATGTATTGCAAGGAATGATGACAGTCTCAACAACAGGTGCTCTGTACCAACTCCTTCTTGAAAAACAGTGTCCCGTGGATGAAGCACCCATCAGAGGCGACGGGCCAAGATCAAATCAAACCGCCGGCTCTAGAGTGGCGGGGGTTGAGCTTCTGGGCGCCACAGAGGAAAAAGTGAGTAGCGCGCGGTGGAATATAACACGAAGGCAGGGGGGTCACGTTTGGGACATGTGCTTTGGTAGATGTGTATTTTGTTTTGTCGCAGACTCCACAAACGAGCTCCATAACCCACCCAAAAACTGATTTTGAGAAGAATGAACGTGCAACCTGATGAACAAACCTATGGCCAAGGTACACAAACAAAACATAGTGCAAAACAAAAAAGGCACTTCGACGGTTTAGGGTTGAGGAGTCCCGTCATTCAGAAAAAAAAGAGCCGAAAATTGCTACCACTATCGTAGCACGCGTCGACGGACAGCATTCGGTGCTCGGAAAAACAAATTGTTCTTGTTGCTGTTGTTGTTGTTGTTGTTGTTGTTGTTGTTGTTGTTTTTCTCTATTCACTTTTAATTACTTCTTGATCTTGTTGCTGTATTTGTTGCGGTTTTTCGTCACGACGGCCTGCTCACGTCCTGACGCATGCTACTAATAACACGGTAGAGGTGCACCTACTTTCTCTGCGGCTCGTCACCTGAGGAGATACATACCTTACCCAAATGCTAAAAACGTGGGAAAATATGAAACTGCCATCCGATGGACATTCAAAGGTATAATGACCCTGGTGCTAACTAGTACTAAGGGGAGTCGCCGACCTATATCCTTCATGAGAAATACACAACCCGTAACACGCGCGATCGGAGTATCACACACAGCTTGCAAAGATGAGTTTCGACGAAATCCTAGATCTCACAGCTGTGGTGTATTTTGTTTTTTTTATAAAAACGAAAAATATTGAAAAAAGCCAGGGAAAACCCGAAGATATTGAGCTAAGTGGTCCAGTAATTCAGAACAAATTCTGCAACAAATACGCTACCACGTTCGTAGCTGGCGTCCCCATTCATCCCCGTAGTGAATGAAGTCCGTGGTCTCAGGATAGGCTCCACCAACTGCAATCCCGCTGCGCAGGTTTCGGTGGTCGTCAAAGCACAACGTACCGCGGTCAGAAAAGCAGCTGCTCTTCTCAGTGGACGGACAAGTACCCCAGGGAGCCCTCTGCGCGTTGATGGGACCGAGCGGCAGCGGTAAGACTTACTCCGTGTGTTACTTGTTTTTTCAGGTTTGTTATTCGACAATACGCAGCACAATCTCGCCAACATCAATCACTCATAAAAACATCCCCATAATGAAAAATAAACCGGTTCTTGGTGTTAGTGTTGACGTTCGGATTTTAAGTCTGACACGGTGCGTCATTAGTTTCACAAGCAAGGACGAAGGAACAGAAAATCGGTATAGACCATAGCTAAAAATGGAAAGCTACGGGGAAGGGAAATAGATAAATGGTTGGCAGAGAGTCAGAGGAACGATACCACTACTTTACGGAATAATATTCGATTTATATCTGAACGGCATCTATGCTGCATTTTCGGAGGGAAAAAGCAATACTAGTGAGACCAGGTATGTCACTACGACAATTGAAACGTATCATAAACGTGCACGACAACCTAATTAACAAGCCCCGGGAAACCAGCTTCAATATGGCGACGTAATATTTGGAGTTCCCAATGCTCCGGCGGCTTGTTCATGACACGATTTTTCAGGGAAGAGCACGCTGCTTGACCTTTTGGCAGCTCGACGTTCAACGGGTCGCTGCGAGGGGGAGATTGACTTCGAGGGGGCCTCTATCGCACACCAGCAGGCGAGTCATAGGGCCAAGGCTACATAGGGGGTGGTGCACGTTTAGGGGCTACAGTTTCAGCTGGTCAGAGCCACTCGAGGTAGTGTCTAGCCCAATTATTTTAAGTCTCGATATGTTGTGCTCTCCGGGTTCACGACATGCACCGCTGGCATGGGATCGTTTGTTACGGTGTGCCAACCAAAATATTTTCTATAAATCTTGGAATGCATTGGAAGACCGCTAGGGAGAGGGGTCCATACTCGGCATTTGTAAGTGGAGGCATTGAGAAACACACTACCGGAGAGGTGCACCAATTCTTTTCCGAGGCTCCTCGCTTGACGAGCCCTCCACCTCACCCAAAAGCTTGTGTCGAGTAAACTAAAAGTGCAACCCGATGACCCAAGTCCATGGCCAAGGTATAAAACAGTTTCGTATTGGAAAAACGGGAATGCCATTCCGAGAAAGTTTGGTTAAGGAGCCGCGTCATTCAGAAAAACAAAAAATGCCAAAAACGTGCTACCTCTATCGTAGCACCCCCCGCTCCCCTATCGTAGGGTTTGTCGTAGATGTATGCTACGATAAGGGGTAGCCCATATTTTTTCTGCGATTCCTCGTATGAGGAGCTCTTCGCCTCACCCATCCGTTGACTTCAGACGCATGCTACGGTATCGGTGCACCGTTTATTTTCTGAAGCTCCTCGCTTGAGGAGCTCTGTCCCCCTCCCAAAACCTGATTGTGGGAAAAGATAGAAGTGCTACCCGATGAGCAATCCCATGGCCTAGGTGTACAACGAAAAAATATTTTTAAAAGAAATAAAATCCCGATGATTTTGGGTTATGGAGCCCCATCCTTCAGGAAGCGTTTCAGCCAAAAAACGCTACCTCGATCGTAGCACGCGTCTTCAGGGATCTTGAAAGTGCTACCGGATGAATAATCCAACGGCCTAGGTATAGAATGTTAATGGCACGACATCAGACCGATATTGGGTAGCTTCCTCGGTTGACGATCCTCGCCAGGCAGAAACAATTACCGGTAAAAAGTGCTCCTGTATAGTAGCACTCGTCCGTATCCAACTATAAATATGTATAGTATTGATCTAGGACCAATGCTACGGTAGAGGTGCACGATTTCATTTTTGAGGCTCCTCACTTAAGGAGTTCTGAACCTCACCCAAGAACTGATTTGGGACGCGTGCTACGATAGAGGTAAGCAGTTTTTTGGCGTTTTGGTTTCTGAATGACAGGGTTCCTTCACCCGAATTCGTCGAGAGGTCATTCTTGTTTTGCAAAATTTCTATTTTGTATACCTATAGACCATGGGTTTGTTCATCGGGTTGCACTTGTAGTTTACTCAAAATCAGTTTGTGGGTGAAGTACAGATATGCTGAAGAGAGGAGCCCCATAAAAAAACTGGTGCACCTCTATCGTAGCATGTGTCTTGAGGAAAAAATAAGTTCAACCCGACGGACGATCCCACGGCCTAAAGGTATACAACGAAAATTATTGAAAAAAAATGATTTGAAATTCCGATGCTTTTGGGTTAAGGAGCCCCGTGATTCCGAAAACGTTTCAGCCCAAAACAAAATGCTTCCTCTATCGTAGCACGCGTCCTAGACTTGTGTTTTCACCACTTAATAAACGTTTCGGCTTAACACGTTGTGTAGTTTGAAGGACTGTAGCTGCGAGAAGATACATGCTACGGGAGCGGTGCGCACTCTTTGTTCTGAGGCTCCTCACTTGAGGAGCTCTATACCTTGCCCAAAACCTGTTTTTGAGTAAACTGTAAGCGCAACCCAATGAACAGACCCATGGGCTAGGTATTCAATATATATATATATATATATGACAATTATTTTGGACATTCCGACGGTTCTGGGTTTCGGAGCCGCGTCGTTCAGAAAACTATTTCAGCCTAAACGTGCTGCCTCTATCTATCGTAGCACGAGTCAAATTTGATCTAGACTCGTTCGGGTACTGCCTGTATTATTTGCTGGCAACCCCCGACTGATGGCTAAGTGGGTTTTATGGTGCACCCGTATCAACAGCACACTACAGAGGTTGAAATTGGGTGCGAGGAGGTTTCTGTCACAGACCAGCAGGCAAGCGTGTATGTGTTAGATACATGGGACATGAGACTGTTCGTCGTGCTCCATCTTCATCGTCCAGCACCCGCTTAACCCGCCGCTCCCTGTGACCGACAGGATTCGTACATCCGCAACACTGGCTACATGCGGCAGCACCACGGAGGATACCTGGATGGCCTCACGGTGTTCGACAATCTGGTGTGCGCCGCGATGATACGCACGCCGGGCACACTTGAAGATCAAATCAACCGTGTGGAAGCGTGAGTGATGTGTGGACGCATGCTGCGGTAAAGGTAGTGGCGTGCTACAACAATGGAAACGGAAAGACGCCTGCTACGATAGAGGCAGCACCTTTAGGCATTTTCGTT
The DNA here is from genome assembly GCA_036873875.1 of Laminaria ephemera. Lineage (NCBI taxonomy): Eukaryota > Phaeophyceae > Laminariales > Laminariaceae > Laminaria > Laminaria ephemera. Next base: position 15,355 of record JAYJMJ010042714.1, on the reverse strand, counting down.
TCTGAATGACGGGGTTCCTTAACCCAAAATCGTGGATATGCCATTCTTGTTTTTCAATATTACTTTTTTGTTTACCTAGGCCATGGGATTTTTCATCGAACTGCACTTGTAGTTTACTCACAATCACTTTGTGGGTGAAGTACTAATCCTCCCCTAGTGAGGCGCCTCGGAAAATAAACTAGTGCACCTCTATGGTAGCGTGTGTCTTCGGATCAATCGATCTCTGAACGACGGGACTCCTTAACCCAAACTCGTCGGAATTTCATTTTTTTTCTTTTGCCGTAATTTTCGTTGTATACCTAGGTTCCATGGGATTGTTCATCGGGTAGCACTTTTCCCAAATCAGTTTTTGGGAGAGGTATGTATAGAGCTCCTCAAGTGAGGAGCCTCAGAAACTAAAGAGTGCACCTCTGCCGTAACATGCGGCGGCAGCATATATTGGCCAAAGACTTGTGCGACGTTCAGCAGTTCCTATGCCAAACTTTTTCTGGCTTGACGGACGGGCCTCCGGATCTGAAGGATTGCCTCATATCGTTCGGATATCATTGGTATATTTTCGTCGTATAACCAGGCCAAGGGACTGTGGTTCGGGCGGCAGTTTATATTTTCTCTCAAAAAACAATGTTTTGGGTGAGGTAGAGAGCTCCGTAAATGGGCAGCCTCCGAAACATTAGGTGTTGCTAGCGTTTTTGCGATGCACCAACCCTGTTTTTCTTTCTGCCTATTCTTCTTTTATTTCTTCCTTCCAAATATTTTGTGGTGTGCTGGCTTGAATGTGTTCCGCCCTCGTATTCGTTGCGGTTGACATTGCATGGCCAAATCACCTTGCTGCATTTGCAATGTGTATTCCTGTCTTGTAGTTTGTGACCACAGGGCTCGTCTCTCTCTGAGGCATCGAATCCATTGCGGTTAACATTGCCAACACACCAGAGATGGGTGGAGTTGGGTAGGAGTTGGGTAAGAAACATATAAGAATAGTATTGAAACCGTCGAAATCACAACCTAAGGGCAACCCAACCCAAGAAAAACCAGAAAAAACATTGGTAAGTTTTTTCGTTTCCTACCATTTTTTAAATTTCCAACCCTTTTTTGTTCGTGTTTTGGTTGGACTTGGGCTACGACATTCGTCCGTTTCGACCCTAGTGTTACATTGTTTCCAACCCAACAACGTTCTTTGGAATCGCAACCACCCTTGTACCCCCATCGCAGCACGCGACTAAACTGTTCATGACTGGTCGGGCTCCTCAAATGAAAAACTACCCAATATTTGTTTCGTTGACACATGAGTATTGTTCGTAGTATACCTAGGCCTAAACCCAGCGAAGGATAAAAATGGATATATCACTCTTACTGCAACTTGAGGCGGGTGCTACGATGGAGGCAGCACTTTTTTCAAGAAACGCGTTCTGAATGACATGACGGGGCTCCTCAACCCAATATCGCCGGAATTTCGTTATTTTGTTTAGCTATAATTTTCGTTGTATACCTAGGCCGTGAGATTGTTCATGGGGTAGCATTTTTTTTTTTTCCCCCAAATAAGATTCTTGGGAGGGGTATAGAGCTCCTCAAGTGAGGAGTCTCAGGAAGAAAAGGGGTGCACCTCTACCGATTCTTGCAGGGTTATGCAGGAAGTAAGTGTCCTTGTTGCCTAATCGGCACACAATGGCATACAGTCTACGCGGTGGTTAACAGCGCCTCTCAGTGTTTGCGAAAGAACTGCGAAACAATATGTATAGGCCCTTTCCGGACACGCCCACATCTGGGTTGGCAATCCACCATAGTCTATACCCCTCGTCTCTTCTGAGTGAGGTACAGGGAGGCTAGCGATACGTAACTGCCTAAACCCGGAATGTGATAGAAATAGATATATCATACTTACTGTAACATGACTCATGGATCATATTTGTTTTTTTGCTTGATTCTGACAGGGTCATGCAGGAGGTGTCCCTGTTGCGTCATCGGGACACAATGGGGGGGCGGCTTAGCGGTGGCCAGCAGCGACTTTTAGCTCTCGCGTTGGAGCTGCTGAACGACCGCCGCATCTTGTTCTTGGACGAGCCTACTTCAGGGTTGGATTCACCCGCATCGTTGGAACTGGTGACCATCCTCAGAAGCCTCTCCAAAAAGGTGAAGCCCCTTCTTGGTTGCGTGTAATTTAGGAGAATAGACGCCTGCTACGGCAGAAGTAGCACATTTTGGTAAATCTATTTTCTGAATGACGGGGCTCCTTAACCCAACTTTCGTCGGAATGTCACTCTCGTTTTTCAATCCGAATGTTGTTTATACCTAGGCCATGGGCTTGTTCATCGGATTGAACGTTCAGTTTACCCAAAATCAGTTGTTAGGTTGGGCATTGAGCTCCTCAAGTGAGGAGATGAAGAAAATAAAAGGGTGCGCCTTTACCGTATGTCAGTTAATATGTGGGGTACGCGTGTAATATAACCTGATAGAGTTGGTCTTAGTCGGGTATCGGTACCGGGGTGCTGCGTAGTTCGTTCTTGGACGAGCCTACGTCCGAGTTTGGATTCGCCTGATTCATTGGAACCAGTCACCATCCTCAGATGACTCTCCAACAAGGTGAAACTCTTTCAGGTTACGTTCAAGTTTAGTAGAGTATACATATTTGGCGTACGGAGCTTTGTTACGACTTGGGGTTGCACGTTTTAAGCCCAATCATTTGGCACCTCTCTCCTCGATTAGTTTCTAGCAAGCTACCCAATATCGTTCGATCTGATGTGTATTTCACTATACGAATTACCTGGTGTGTTCATTCGTAGTTCGATAGCTCTAGCCTACGTCCAGATCGGATTCGTCGGCCTCGTTTGAAGTAGTAATCATCTTCAGCCGCCTCTCGTATAAGGCAATGAGCTCCAAAGAGGGAGTGTGTCTACAGTAGTAGAGTGTATGCTGTGGGACAAAAATATGTGTAGCCGGTTTTGAAAATGCAACGTTTGATGGTGTGGTGTTGTCGGGTTTGTGGCGCAGCGAGACGAGAGAGAGAGAGAGAGAGAGAGAGAGAGAGAGAGAGAGAGAGAGAGAGAGAGAGCTTCGACGTCGATCCCTCATACATAGTCCCAGAACGAAAACGAAAACCAAGTGAAACCAGAAACAATGGATATCGACGTATGTACACACCGAAAGTGTAACTGTCTTCTGCACCTGTAATAATAGGTTTTCTTGCCATCCGACCAAACGAAGAATGCCGCGTTAGCGTCAAGACGCGCGCTATACGATAGAGGAAGCACTTTTCGGCTTTTTTTTTATTTCTGAATGACGGGCCTCCTTAACCCAAATACGTCGGAATGTCATTCTTGTTTTGCAACAGGAATTGTTTTGTATACCTAGGCCATAGGTTTGTCCATCAGGTTTTGGGTGAACTGCAGAGCTCCTCACGTCAGGAGCCTTCGGACGTCTGGTACGGTAGAGGTGCGCCATTTTGTTTCTGAGGCTCCTCACTTGAGAAGCTCTATATCTCTCCCAAAAAACTGATCTGGGGACAAATATAAGAGCTACCCAATGAACAATCTCAGGATCTACAGATATACATCGAACGTTATTTCAGAAAAAAGAACGAACTTCCGACGATTTGGGGTTAAGGAGCCCCGTCACTTAGAAAACAAAAAACGCCAAAAAGTGACACATCTATCGTAGCACATGTCTTCAGAAACAAACTATTTTATGGGGGTACATAGTAATTAGGACCAAATATTGTTAGTAAAAATAGGGGAATATATTGGTTTTTGTGCGTATCGTAGGTCCTGATTACTTTGGTCCTCCGTACTAGACGCTTGTCACGGTAGCATGCGTCCCAACCGGAAACTTTGAAAATAGGACAAAACAAAACCAAGCGCAAAACAACGGCAAACGCGTAAACGCGTGCATCTATACACCGTATTGCTTATTCAGGTTACGGTGGTGGTGTCGATTCATCAGCCCAGGCCAGAGATTTGGCAGCTTTTCTCGCACACGGTCCTGGTCAAGAGCGGCAGGGTGGTCTTCTGTGGCCCCGTGGTCGACGCATTGGATGGGGTCACCAGGTCAGCATTTCATTGTTACTGCTGTTTATTGTAATAATAATCGTTAGCGTTGAAAGTATTAATATTACTGTTATTATTATTGTTATTAATATTAGTATTCATATGATTGTATTACAGTAGTATTGTTTTTTGAATAATAATATTATTTCCATTACTATTAATGTTTTGTTTTTTTTATTCTTACCTGGTAATAATATTTGGTTATCATTATTCCTATTATTAGTATTTAAACTATTTTTATTGTTATTGTCATTCATATATATTATGATTAATAGGACGAAGTTAACCAACGTCGTCGGAATACCAGTGTGTTCAAACAAACACTTCGTTGGCCATGGGATTCTCGATCGGGTAGCCCTTTCCGTTTCCCTCACAACCAGTTTTGGGGTGAGGTGCAGAGCTCGTCAAGAAAGGAGCCTCAAAAATATCATACTCTACCTCTATCTTGGGCATGCGTCGTACCTACATGTTACCACTCGTGTCCCCCCCCGTTGCCCTCCTATCCGCCATTTAGATACTTGCCAAGGTCAACGGGGGCGTCGCCGCTACTCGTCGACCGAGCAGAAGAAACCTCAATGTACTCGGCTTCGTTTCAGGGAGCATTTTCTCGTGAGGGCGAACGTGAGGCTCGCCGGAAGGATCTCGATACATTCTCGACAGCCCCCCACAGGATGGAGGGTTCGGGACAGCCCTGGGCGATCGGCGGAGGCATCGACTGCGCAACCTCCACGGACAAAAAGTTTACGTTGAAAAGGTATTATATCGTACGTCTGACAAATCAGATCCCTATTTGTGATATGTACATTTCACGTCAGATATATATTTCCCGGTCAATCTGACGCGTGCTACGATAGAGGTAGCAGTTTTCGGCGTTTTTGTTTCTGAATGACGGGGCTCCTTAACCCGAATTCGTCGAGAGGTCATTCATGTTTTGCAAAATAAATCTTTGGTATACCTGGACCATGGGTTTGTTCATCGGGTTGCACTTGAAAGTTTGCTCAAAATCCGTTTGTGGGTGAAGTACAGATCTCCTGAAGTGAGGAGCCTCAGAAAAACAGTGGTGCACCTCTATGGTATAGCAGGTGTCATCTGATCTCCATGGTATCTATATTTAGATCATGTTTCCGCGTTGGAATCGCGTGCTACGACAGATTTAGTAGCACTTTTGTGGTTTTTTTGTTTCTGAATGACGGGGCTCCTTAACCCAAAATCGCCGGAATATCGTTCTTGTCGTTCAATCTGAACTTTTTGTGTACGAATGCCATGGGTTTGTTCATCGGGTTGCAGCACTTTCAGTTTACTCCAAGTTTATTTGTTGGTGACGTTCAGAGCTCCTCAAATGATTAGCCACAGAAAATATCTGTTGCACCTCCATGGTAGAATGTCTCGTGATGGCCGGATGGCCTGACTGGTCAGTCGGGCGTATCCTGCACAGATCCTGGACGTGTGCTACGGTAGAGGTGGCAGTCTTTGCCTGAAACGGTGTCTGAATGACGGGACTCTTTGACTTAAAATCGTCGGAATTTCGATATTTGATTTGCAATAGTTTTCGTTGCCTAGCTAGGCCATGGGATTGTTCATCAGGCAGCACTATATGTTTCCCCGAATCAGTTTTTGGGAGAGATGAAGAGCTCCTCACCTGAGGAGTCTCATGAAAAAATATCCACCTTTACGGTAGGATGCGTCTCTGCACTATACCAGGTATACCACAATGACAGATAGAGGATCTAGATGATCTAGATAGGGACCTGCTGTTCGATGTGTGAAAGGAACATTTTGTCCGACTAAGACTATGGTGGGTGGGACACTCCCAGGGCCTTATGTTCCAGAGGGTTGGAACTACTCGCGCGAGTGGCTATCCGTTTTGGTCATCATCACTTTTACTCTCCAGCTCCACTCGTATTATAGGAGATTTTACGCTCGGCGACGTTTTGTACAAGCCGTGGTCACAGGTGTCTTCCTTTCTCCCCCCCGGTACCCTACTGATTTGTAATTATCTTTGTCATACTGCGTTCGGGTTAAGGTGGTGGTATGGGTCATTGTCCTTGTAATACTGGGAGGGAGAGAGACCCCCCCCCCCCACCCCACGCTCACGTTCCCACCCCATTTTCGATCTCCCGCGTTCTGCCCCTCCCGTCGAACACACAGGGCGAGCAGTGCTCAGGTGCACCCTGGTCGACGAACTATACGCACTTCCCCAGCTGGATGTGCCACTTCGCCATCGTCAGTGTCGAGCGCTTTCTACGATCCAAAACCAGCACGATCTAAGTCTGGTAGAGCTGGGACCGTATTCTTCGATCCAAACCCGGCAGCAGGATCCACATCCACTAAAGTGGCAAGTGCTTTCTGCGATTCAAAACCAGCAAGATCTACATCAACTAGAGTGGCAAGCGGTTTCTGCGATCCAAAGCCAGCAGGACCTACGTCCACTCTGTCGAGGGTGGCGAACCCGTTCTGGGGTCGACACCCAAACGTCGGCGAGGACGCCGTAACGACGGAAGGAGACAAGCTTCACGGTGAGTGCTGTGTCTCGTCCATAGCCGGCACGGCGGGGGGCGAGGGGCCAACCTCGATCGGAATACCGGTTGACCTCGATGCTGTGGTGTCGTCGCCGTCCAAGATCCAGCAAAGCATCCCGGACAAGATCCTGGACATGCTGGTAAGACCCGGGAGCTCTCTAGCGACGCATGCTGCGATATGGATAGCATGAGGTATTCCTGAGTGCAATTGGAGAGCTCTACAACTCACCCAAAACTTTGGCAATGAGAAACCTGAATGTGTAAACCCGACTACAAGTTACATGGCCTACGTATGTAGCGAATATTATTGCAAAACACAAATGGCGTTGCAACTATGTTGGTCGTTTCTGCGGTGGAGAGTCCGGGGTACGTGTATTGCGATTTATGGGCTCCTCTGGTTTATGGGCTCCCTTTTGAAATATTCGAACCCCCCTCGCATATACCAATCCCCCCTTCAATATTCGACCCCCCCCCCTATAATAAAGAAACCAACATATGTCTAACTAAGCATGGCTACCTCTATTGTGGCACGCGTCTCGAGCGCGGACGGGTCCATGTCTTCACCGAAGACACGGTAGACGACTAAAACTAATCGCACGAGTTATCTGTACACAGATTCGGCCATATTGTGTGGGAATAACCGTTCCGTTTTTCCCGTCGTGTTCTGTTGGGGATAATTGATTACAGGTGCTGATCCTCGATGAAGACGTGATCAAGATGCAAGTGCCAGCCGTTCATCGCAACGATGAAGATTTGGAATTCGGACAATCCAGAGCAATCGTCGGAGACACACAACAGGTACTCCATACGATATTAGGGTTAATTTGGGATTGTGGTACCCATTATATAAAATGGAATTGAACTACCGCTCATCTGAGAGGGCCCTACAAAGTGCCGATCATTTGATACATGCTACTGAGTGTACCGATAGTCTGATATAGCACCATGGTTGAGTGCCGAACATTTCGAGATAAATGGCAGTAGAGTGAAAATCGTCTTGAGATGGCACCACACGTAAATTGTGCGAGATTGCAACTACGGTACCGATCATCCACAGGTCCAGGTAGAGCCCCGATCATCTGCCAAGGTGACAGTTTGGGAACAGATACTCTGCGACAGTGGCACGCCTAGAGTACTGATCATCTGACATCGTGACACGAAATTTGCTGATCATCTGAGCTGTCCCTAGAGCCCCGATCATCTGAGATGGCCTTACGGTACCTATACTCTTAAATGGCACTAGAGAACCGATCATCTGAGACAACGGCACTTAGAATATCGATCACTGGAACTGACACCGATAATAGAAAACGGTAAAAAGTGGTATCGCGGAGTGCATCCGACATCCCGTCCCTCCTCTGCCTGCGGGTGGTCTATTCATTTCGTTTTTGCCACGTACAGGGCAAGCGCGGCGTGGGACCGAGCGCAGCATCGCCCGAGAAACCCACTGCAGTATCACCCACAAACGGAGGCCTGGAAGATGCATCTATGTTTTGTGCTACGGGCACCAACACTCTCCGCCGAGAACCGAACACCGACATCGGTACTGCTACCACTAGCGCTACCGCCAGCGATAGCGGTGAGTCTCGGCCTGCCTCTCCCATGGCCGAAAAGAGAGGAACCACTGGAACAGCTGGGGGCAATATGGAGGAGGGAGGCGCGAGCACTAAGCGACGACCCGTGTGGCAAATCGCTTCTATTCTGCTGGCTCGCTCTAGAAGAAGCGGCTACGGAAAGTGAGGCGTTTTGATTTTATGGTAGCCACTGTAGATCATTCGGCTACTACGACAGGGGTGGAACTTCTTCTCCAAACTGTTTCCGACTGGCGGGGCTTCTCAATTGAACGCCTGCTACAATAGAGGTAGCACGTTTCGGCGTTTTGTTTTCTGAATGACGGGGCTCCTTAACCCAAAATCGTCGAAATTTTGTTTATCTTGTTCAATCTAACTTTTTTGTATACCTGGGCCATGGGTATGTTCATCGGGTAGCACTTTCAGTTTACTCTAAATCGGTTTGTCGGTGAGGTTCAGAGCTCCTCAAGTGAGGAGCCTCAGAAAAAAAGTTATGATGGTGCTCCGCTATCGTAGCATGTGTCCGCTGTTTAGTTTAACACTGGTTAACTTGTCGTTTTACAAACGCCATGCGATTGTTCATCGGGTTGCGCTTTCACGCAAAGTCAAACGATTGGGTAGCCTCTCATTAAAACGAGCCCCGAAGAGCAAACCAAGGCTACGGTGGCAGGCGAGTGGACACACGCTACGGTAGAGGCACACCCTTTTTTTTCTGAGGCTTCTCACTCGAGGAGCTCTATACCTCTCCCAAAAAACTGATTTGGGGGGAAAAACAAAAGTGCCACCCGAGGAACAACCCCGCGACCTAGGTTAAACAAAGAAAGATGTTGCAAAACGCAAAAACAAAAACGAAATTCCGACGATTTAAGGTTAAGGAGCCCCGTCATTCAAAACTCTTTTTCTCGCAAAAACGTGCTACCTTTATCGTAGCAGGCGTCAGCAGCCACATTATGGGATTTATATTTCAGCCACGCAAAGCCACTCGTGCGAGTGGCTGCTGTTTTGGTGGTTTTACAGGTGTCACGACAAGCGCTTCCATGGAATTGTCTTTTATGCTGCGCCAACAATATATACGACGCGTGCTACGATAGAGGTAGCACGTTGTGGTGTTTTTGTTCCCGAATAACGGGGCTCCTTAACCCAAATTCGTCAGGTTGTCATTCTTGTTTTGCAATCTGTTTTTTTGTGTGTACCTAGGCCATGGGTTTGTTCATCGGGTTGCACTTTCAGTTTACAAAAAAAAAAAACTGTTTGTGGTTGAAGTACGGAGCTCCTCAAGTGGGGAGGCTCAGAAAAAAGCTGGTGCACCTCTGTCGTAGCATGTGTCAGAGGTAGCACTATTGACGCATGCCTACGGTAGAGGTACATCATTTATTTTCCTTTGGCTCCTCACTTGAAGAGCTTTATACCTCACCCAAAGCCGTATTTTGAGTATACTGAAAGGGCAACCCGATGACCAAACCCATGGCCTAGGTACACAAAACAACTCAAATTGAAAAAACAAGAACGACATTCCGACGAATGTGGGTTAAGGAGCGCCGTCGGTCAGAAAACAAAAAAATCCAAAAAGTGCTACCTCTATCGTAGCACGCGTCTTTTTGCCGTTTTTGTTTTCTGAATTACGGCACCTTATCAACCCAATATCGCCGGAATGCCTTTCCGGTTTTTCAATACGAACGTTTTGTATACCTAGGCCATAGGTTGTTTTATCGGGTTTCGCTTTCAGTTTACGCAAAATTCTGGTTTTTCGTGAGGTTAAGAGCTCTTCAAGCGAGGCGCCTCGTCTCAGTAAAGAAAACGGTGCACCTCTACCGTAGCGTTCGTCATACCCCGGAGTGTAGTTTAAGCCCGGTGTTGGGTGGCCTATAACTCCTGGAGTGAGTATGGGGGTACCTCTTTACCTACGCCTCAGTCTGCACCTCCTCTACAGTAGTATGCGTTGCAAGCGCGGAAAATAACCACGTTACACACGCCCTCGCCCACGCTCGCGTGTTTGAATGAACTACGCCTTTGCAGGGAGACGCTATGGCATTTCGGCATATTGATCGTCGTCGCTGCGTTGGTGGCAGTGTCCTTCCGGGTGACAAATGGAGAATCCGAGATGCTCCACCTGGTGTTCAGCATGATGGTGTCCTTGTCGATGCCTGTGCTGTTTATGTGTGAGTTCACGTCAGTTGCTTCGGTCGCATGTTACGGTAGCGGGTGCAGCCAATTTTCCCTGAGGCTCCTCGCTTGATTTTCCGGAGGTTTTGCAACCTTTCTGGACACTCCTCGCGTCAGGAGCTCTATATCCCACAAAAAAAACAAAAAAAAGTTGATAAAACAATGGAACGTGCAACCCGATGAACAATCCCACGACCTAGTTGTTTATCGGATGATATAATAGCTAGAGGCAAAAAGTATTCCAAACCGAATTAGTTACATAGTTCCCCGTCGGTCATAAACTGGTTCGTCGAAAGGTGCAACCACTATCATAGAGCGCGTGTCATCCGCACAAAAATCATTAACCGACGCGTGCTACGATAGAGGTAGCTCGTTTTGGCAAAAACGGGTTCTGAATTAAGGCGCGTATTAACCAAATATCGTCGGAATGCCATTATACTTGATTTTTGCAATATGAATGTTTTGTATACCTAGGCCATATTTTTGTTCATCGGGTTACACTTTCAGGTTACTCAAAAAACGTTTTTGGGGTGACGTATAGAGCTCCTCAAGCGAGGCGCCTCAGAAAAGAAACTGGTGCACCTCTATCGTAGCATGCGTCAATCCCAATCTGTTACGGGCCCACTAGCTACACCTACGGGATCCGATAACCAATTCTAATTGTTTATCGGATTTTGGAGGGTATAGTAAACCGTGTTTTTTCGGCGTCTGCGCTCTGACGAAGGCTGCGGTAGAGGTGCACCCTTTTGTTTTTCTGGGGCTCCTCACTTGAGGAGCTCTAAACCGTACCCAAACACAAAAAGGTGGGAAAACAATGAAAGTGCAACCCGCTGAACAATCTCATGGCCTAGGTATAAACGAAAAATATTCCAAAACAACGGTGACATTCCGACGGTTTTAGGTTAAGGAGTCCCGTAGTTTAGAAAATGTTTTTGCCAAAATGTGCTACCTCTATCGTAGCGGGCGTCCTCTCGTCGTTGTCGACAGCGTGAGGGGACGAAGGCTACACGGTAGGGGTGCAAGTGCAATTCGTGGAGATCCTCGCATGCGGTGCTAGCATGCCTATTCGCACCCAACAATAGACTTGAGAAAAAATGGAAAATCAAACGCCAAGTAACAATCCTTAGGCCTATGAATACACCGGACACGGCTGAAAAAATAAAAACGGCATTCCGGCTATACCGAGTAGTTCCTCGCACGCGTGCTACGATAGAGGTAGCACTTTTAAGGATTTTGTTTTTCGGAATGACGGGGCTCCTTAGCCCAAAATCGTCTGAATTGTCGTTCTTGTTTTTCAATCTGATGTTTTTGTATACGTAGGCCATAGGTGTGTTCTTCGGGTTGCACTTTCAGTTTACTCAAAATTAGTTTGTGGCTGAAACGGTTTCTGAATGACGGGGCTCCTTCACCCCAAAATCGTCGGAAATTCTTGTTTTAAAAAACAAATTTTCGTTGTAATCCTAGGCCATGGGGTTGTTCATCGGGTGGCACTTCTTGTTTTCCCCCCAAATCATTTTTTGGGAGAGATATAGAGCTCCTCAAGTGAAGAGCCTCAGAAAGAAAAAAAAAACACGGTCTACCTCTACCGTACCATCCGTCTTCAGAGCTCCTCAAGTCAGGAGCCTCAGACAAGCACTGGTGCACTGCACCTCTATCGTGGCATGTGTCTTCTGTTGATGGGCCCGGTTGACGCGAAAGGGTTCCACCTAACCGTGCTACTCCTACCGTAGCGAGCGGCGGGGTTGGACGCCGTCTGAGGGTGTGTGTTGGCTTGCGTGTTATAAGCCACCTTGGAGGTAACCGCTAGCGCTCGGTTTGGTCCTCTGGGCTGCTGGGAAAAGGTTTAACTAACCCTAATGCTAACCCTAACCGATACTTAGTTTTGCAGGTAAATTATATAGCCTTGATACGATAGGGACTGCCCGCTTATTGCGCTCCAACCTTTCTGGATGACTTGGCCCCTCATCTGCGTGGTGTTACCCAATCTCGTTCGAGTCTGAGGAATAATTTGTCGCGTTATTCGTTGTATTGGGTAAGCCCAGGGGGTCCTGTAGCGGCCTAGCCTTTCATTTTCTCCGTATCGGTCGTTAGGAGTGCGACAGGGACATATTCGAGTGTGGGAAGGCTCAGAACATGTAGTTGCCCCAAGACCTCCATTGCAGTTTCACGCACTCCAAAGTTAGCCTTGACAACACGAACCTCATACTCGCAAGCTGCGTGATGCGTCGGCCGCGCCTTGTGCTATGTGTTCATTGTTCCGCGCGGACCACCCATTGACAATCAGCAACACGAGGAAATACTAGGCCATCACACGGGTGGAACTAGCGGGCAAAGTGCATATACTGTTCAGGTCGTCTCGATGAAACATACGGTTTGCTACTTCCTGCCCTCTCTTGGCCAGAGACATTACCAAATTAATATATATTTTGCAGCGGGGGATGCACGACCGATTGAATACTGCCAGCTAATCCTCACCTATGCGAGCTGTGTGGTACGTCGACCCCCCTGCGCGTGTCGTGTGGTTTGGGGTTTTGTTCCACAGACCACCCATTGATGATCAGCAACATGGAAAACGACTGGGCCATCACCCGGTTGGAACTTGCGGACGGATTGTACTCATCGTCGTGCGCCACCGTGAAGGTGGTTTTCGACCACCTTGCGGTAGGCGTTGTCGCGTCCTTCTCCGTCGTTGGCATCATACATGCCATCTATTGGCACCGCTTCATTTCTGGTGAGTCTGCGCTAAGCACCAACGGTAGCTGTGCTAGCACCATAATCCTGCATATATATTCGTGCAAAACCTTTTGGTTTTCGACCACCTTACAGTAGGCGTTATCGCACATGTCTACGTAATTGGCATCATGCAGCCATCGTTTGGCGCCGCTTCATTTCAGGTGAGTCAATATTCAAGGAAGCGAACATGTCGCACAACTTTGTTGGCAAGGTCGTGTTGCAATCCGAGACGCGACAACCAATTTGCGACCATAGACATCACCAAAAGGTAGTGTTTGACTTGTCGCGTCTTTCTCCGTCATCGGCAGGATACATGCCATCGTTTGGCGCCGGTTCATTTTCGTGGGTCTATATTAACGAAACGGCGGTGTTGCGCGAATTTGGTCGCAAGGTTGGGTGCAATCGGAGACTCGTATCACAGCCATGACAACAAATTTGCGATCAGAGATATCGCAAAAAGGTGCTCTTTGATCAAATTACGGTAGACGCCGTCGCGTCTTTCTCCGTCATCGGTATGATGCACGCTATATTTTGGCGCCGCTTTAATTCTCGCGAGTCTGTGTTCAGCAAATTTAATAGCTGTGACTGCAACACCGTCCTGCAAATGTATCCGTGCAACACCTTTTGGTTTTCGACCTCCTGGCGGTAGTCATTGTCTCGTTTGTCTCAGGTGAAACATGACGCGTGCTACGATAGAGGTAGCACGTTTTTGGCAGAAGCGGTTTCTATATGACGGGGCTCCTTAACCCAAAATCGTCGGAATTTCATCATATTTTTGCAATATTTCTCGTAGGATATCTAGGCCATGGGATCGTTCATCCGGTAGCACTTTTTTCCCCCCCCCTCAAGTCGGTTTTTGCAGAAAAAAAATGGTGCGCCTCTACCGCAGCATGCATCACACTGCTATGCTACCGTGGGGGTGGGCATACGTGCAGTATGAGGCCTCTCAATTTGGGAATTCTGTCGTCACCTCAATCAATACCAGAGGGTAACCCGACCAACACTCCAATGACCCGTGCTACAATAGAGGTAGCACTTTTCCCCTGAAACGTTTTCCGAATGACGGGGCTCCTTAACGCCAAAAACGTCTTAATTTCACTCTTGTTTTGCATCCTTTTTCATTGTGTATCTCGGGCATGGGATAGGGCATCGGGTAATACTTTTAGTTTTACCCCAAATTAGTTTTTTGGGAGAGGCACATGAAGCATGCTACGATAGGGGTGCACCAGTTTTTTTCTGAGGCTCCTCACTTGAGGAGCTCTGTACTTCACCCATAATCTGATTTTTTATTAAAGTTAATAGTGAAATCAATCCCATGAACTTATGGCCTAGGTGCACGAAAAACTTCATAGCCGAACAAGAATGAAATCCCGACAACTTTGGGTTAAGGAGCTCCGTCGTTCAGAAACAAAAACGAAAAAAAGTGCTACCTCTATCGTAGCACGCGTCACAAAAAGACACATGCTACGGTAGAGGTACACAGTTTTTTTGTCTGAGGCTTCTCACTTGAGGAGCTCTATACTTCCCCCCAAAAAAACTGCTTTTGGGGGAAAACAAAAGTGTCACCCGATGAACAACCCCGCGGCCTAGGTTAAACAACAAAAAATGTTGCAAAAACAAAAAAACAAAAAAAACCCGACGATTTAAGGTTAAGGAGCCCCGTCATTCAGAAACCGTTTCAACCAATAAACGCTAGCTTTATCGTAGCACGCGTGGTATAGAGCTTCTCAAGTGAGGAGCCTCAGAAAATAAAGGCCGCACCGATACCGTAGAAGGCGTCCAACGGCCTATGTGTACGGCGACTACTAGTAGTATTAAAAACACACACACAAATGGTATTCCGACGATGTGATGTAGTCCCCCGACTGGGGAGCCGCTTGTAATCTGAACTGTTTGAGCCAAAAAAGCTGCTACCTCTATCGTAGCACGCGTCTGCTGTCCTGCGACCCCACCCCTGTGGCGTGGATGACGATAGTAACAACAACGAATTGTCTTCGGCCGTCACTCCGCCCTCTCACCCCCGCCACACCAGAAAACAAACTCATTCATTCGAACCTGTTATCCATGTGCAAGGACGTACGTACAAGGTGCGTAAGTCCGCCTCACAAGTGGTTCATGGTCGGATGCAGCTCACTCTTTATGCGACTCGCCGAACATCTCACGGCGCTCCGCGCTTCGTGCACGCGATGTCTGCCTGGTCGATGAAAACCCGACTTTCTCCGTCCCGGCATTGTAGGGATGCGAGGGCCTATGGTCTTGCTATGCATGAAATGAGTACACCCCACCCCCCTCCACCCCTCTCTTCCATCCCCTCCCCTCCACCCACCTCCCC